>PVKC010035147.1:0-13544 GCA_004027635.1 Crocidura indochinensis | reverse complement strand
TTCCGTTAATATTTCTAAACTTACTTTTATTTATTTTTACTTTATATATATGTGAGTATATGTATGTATATTGTCTTGTTTCTGTTTTCTCTTCTTTCTTAACTCCACCTGTTTTGGTTCTTCTTGATACAAAAACAAACAAGAAAAAGTGTTGACTGGGATAATAGCACAGGTCAAAGCCTGTGGGCACAGAGATGATGGAGCCTGACACTCTCACCCCAAATGCACTAGCAATATAATATACCACCATTTATTCTTGCAAAGGCATACTAAATAAAGGGGGGATTTTATGTATAGAAACAAGCTCTTATCTACTTGGGATAGGAACTCGTATATTTTACAATACAGGAGCACCTCCCACCTTGAACATATGTCATGTGACCCCAATTTAGATTCAATCTGATTAGACAGTGATCATCCAACCCTGAACCCTAGAACTTAGACATAGAACTGACAATTCTCCACAATAGCTCCAGGAACCAAACTCCCTCTGGGAAATTCTTAATACTGCTCTGACACCAACATGCAATGGTTTTGATATAATATCCTCATGATGAGGATATGGCAATAACTTGGTCTAAGCTTTGATTGGTACAAAAGTCAACTTCAATATTTATAAAAGACTGACTGTGATAATCATGACTGGGCAGAACTTATCCTGGGAACAATAAAAAAAAAGACCCTACTCTAGGCCTTGACCTATGATCTGTACAACAACCGAGATCTCTAACTCCAGAGGTCTGACTGAGACAACTGCAACGGAGCAGATCCTCTGGAAACATAAGGAAAGACTCTACCCTATGCTTCATCCTAGGATCGAGGCAAAAACCAAGACCACCAATTACAGAAGACTGATTAAAACAACAGTGATGGATCAGAACTCCTAGAATCGTAAAGAAAGACTTCATCCTAGGCTCCATCCTTTGACCTGTGCAAATACCAAGATCTCTAACTACAGAGGCAGGATTTTATCATCCACGATGGAGCAGAAAGTTTCGAGATACCACCAAAGGACCAAGTGGAGAGTAAAATAACATGCATTGAGCCTTTAGTTATTCCCATGACAGTATGCTTTAAGGGCAGAGAAACCCTATATCTCTTAGACCAAAGGAATTCCCTTTCTAATTTCTCCAATATTTACTGTGCCTATTCAAAAAAAATAAAAGAGAAGCACAATTTAACTTTTTATTGTTTTGTTATCGTTGTTGTTTATTGCTTGTATTTTTTTGCCCCGTGGGTTTTCATTTTTGTGCTTTGCTTTGCTTTTATTTTAGGACCGTGGTTATTGTGTGGTTGGTGTCTTTATTGCTGCGGTGCTTTTTGGGGTTTTTGTTTGATTTTTTTAAAAATTTTTTTAGTGTTATTGATATTTTTTCTTCCTTTTTTTCCTTTCTTCTCTTAAATTGATATTTATAGCCTCTAGGACTCGTCCCATGTTTTGCTTGTTTGATTTTTGATCCATTTTATTTTATTATATTTTATTTCCTTCAAACAGAACCACATAATTTGAAACATCTTGTTCCACCTCACAAACTGAGGAGGAAAAAAATAGAGGGTACCAAGACCAGACAGTCATATGAACATTAAGTAGAAATAAAAAAAAATGATCAGACTTAAGCACCAAATCCAAAGCCAAAGACAACAGAATCAATACCCAATCTACAACAAGCTAGACACAGAGGGGACCACTTATACTAGCAACCCAGGAGGTAAAGAAGGGGTATATGGGATGCATGCTGGAAACAGGGATGGAGCACAGACAACATTGTGGTGGGAATGTACCTGATTCAATGTCACTATGTACCTAAAAATTACTGTGAAAGATTTGTAATCCACTTTGGTCAAAATAAAACTTTTACAAAAAGAATAACTTCTCAATAATTTAGAGAAGCGATACTTGTGATAAGACTAACTTACCAAACTCATGTCAATTTTTTTTTTGTGGTTTTTGGGTCATATCCGGCAGTGCTCAGGGGTTACTCCTGGCTCCATGCTCAGAAATCGCTCCTGACAGGCACAGGGGACCATATGGGGCACCGGGATTCGAACCGATGACCTTTTGCATGAAAGGCAAACGCCTTACCTCCATGCTATCTCCTGGGCCCCAACTTATGTCAATTTTAAATAGATTTTCTTCAAAAACAGTTATGTCATCTAAAAGATTTAAGTTTTCCTAAACATCATCAGCCACATTCCTAAACAAAATGTTCATCTCAACATTTAATTTACTCCTCATTTCAATGTAATTAAAGCCAAATGGATTATTTATTGCAAGATAGTCCAATAATTACTATGACAATTGCTTTAATGATGATGATTTTTATTTCAGGACTCATATGGAGGTGCCGAGGGATCATTCTTTGTGTTCATAGGAAATATTTTTAATATTTTTCATTAAAAATAATCTTCTTATTCTATTACCATTCAAGAGCCCAAGTGAAATATATTCTTTAGGAGAGAATAAGGAAAAGAAAAAAACTTGACAGATATGGAAGAAAGCAAAGCAGGAAGTAAGGAAAAAAATTATTCAATTCAGATGTTCTATTATAGCACTGGTTCCCCAAATACAAGTATATATTTTCAACTCCATAGACTAATAAGACAAATGAAAAATCAACATTTCCAACTTATAGGTTACTTCCTATTGGATGCAGAATTAGGTATACTGAAGGTTTTGGGATGACAAAGTTAATTTTTTTTTATAAATACAAGGTCTTGAGAAAAAATATATTCTTTAATAGAATCCAGGAATAAAAAAAGCTTGATTATATTTATTAATACCATAACAAATGTATGGAATAGGAGAAACTGAGGCAATTATGAGATCCTGCTAATTTTTATACATGCTTATTTTAAAGATTAAATAACTATACTTTTGCTGCAAAATTATAGGAAGAAGGTATATCTCTGTATAAAATTGTGCTTTTGAACTGAAATAGCTAAAATAATTGAATTTAGTTACAATAATACAGTATTTAATTCAAGTTTTGTATATGAAAATTTGTAAAATGAATACTTTTTAAAGAAACTTGTGCCTTAATGTTCCTAAAGTGCTCTATTCAAAAGACACAGTAAGACAAGATAAGAAACAAGCAGTAGCCTCTAAAAATGAGTTCAAGAATATACCATCCATTAGAATTATAATTCAAGTTTGTTAAAAAGAGCAGAATATCTTTTTTTTTTCTTTATATTGTCTCGTGGATAACACATTTCTGAATCTTTAGTTTTTAATAGGATTATTATAATTAGGCTATGATAAGAATGCATCCTTTTGGAGACCTAGTTTATTTTCTTTCCTGCTTTCTTTATATCCTTTTTTGATTCTCTGTGATTAATAACAGTGTCACTAAGTCCTGCAGATGTAGACTGGCGACATTAACCAGAGGAATTCTTGTGACACAGTCTGTAACAACATGTGCAATAAATCATGCCTATTGCTTAGGCCAGAAAAAATGCTCTGCTTTAACCAGAGGGTTTTCTTTTGTATATTGGAGCCCAATCCGAAATAAATGTAAATTTTACACTTAAAAAGCAACTAACATATTTTCTTGTTATTAATGAATATAATTCCTTAAAAAAACTTCAGTATGTAATATAAATAAGTTTATTTTCAGAAATATACTTAAAATAATAAATAATAAATTATTATAATTATATATAATTTACATGCAATTTGATATATTACTTTCATTCCTAATTTAGTAGAGAGAAAATAACTTTCTTAATGTTATAGAGAAAATAAATCATATCATATTCTAACAGGTGATTAAAGAGTTCTTAGTTCGTGGGAAGGTAATAGTGATTTTTTTATGTATACTAAAATAATGTAAATTTTTTGCAGAAAATCATAACTATAGGTGTTGGAGACATATTGCAATGGTTAAGTTACTTGTTTTGCATTCAGCTGATTCAAATTCAAACCCTGGTGTGCTATGTGATACCTGAGCACTGGCAGGATTTCTCCCTGAACATAACACCACAGGTTATGGTTGCCAGGAGCAAACACCACAGACCATTAGGTATGGCTCAAATCAACAAAAACAATAGCAACAAAAAATCATTAACTGTAAGACCAGAGAGATATCACAGGTATATCATATGCTGCTCGGCATACGGTTGACCCCATTTTGACCCTTGACACCCTGTAGTCCTGTGAGCATTGTGGGGAGTTAGCACAATAGAACTAGAAGTATTTGGATGCATGCACTCTTAGCTCTGGGGATTTTCTGCCAGGATGTCTTTGACGATTTTCTTCCTTGGCCTCTAAGACTCCAATGATTCTTATGCTGTTTCTATTGAGTTTATCACAGACTCCATTGTTATTTGAGGATTTTTCCATTTATCTGATCATTTGTTTTAAGGCTCTTTTGCAGCCTCTTCTGTTGTTTGGAGGTGTTATGGATCTCATCTTCCAGTTCACTAATTCTGTTTTGAGCAGCTGTTACTCTGTTGGTGAGGGTTTCCAGTGAGGTTTAAATTTTGGCTACAAAGACTTTTAGCCCTGATATTTACTTTTTACTTTTCTTTTTTTTTTTTTTTTTTTTTGGTTTTTGGGCCACACTCAGCGACGCTCAGGGGTTACTCCTGGCTATTCGCTCAGAAGTCGCTCCTGGCAGGCACGGGGGACCATATGGGGAACCGGGGGATCAAACCGCGGTCAGTCCTAGGTTAGCGCAGGCACCTTATCTCCAGCGCCACTGCCCAGCCCCTACTTTTCTTATTCCTAGTTTAGTTTTCTTATTCCTACTTTCATGCCCTCTCAATTCTTATTTGTGGTTCGTTTGGTTCATTCCATGAATTCTTTGAGTTCCTTGAACGTCCTTTAAATTTCCTAAAAGTCTTTCTTGGAAAGGCTATATAGGTGGCTGGTACTTCAGATCTGGGTCTTCAGATCCATTATCTTCATTATTTAAGCATGGTTGTGTTTTGAAATTTGCCTATATATGTATGGACATAAAAACTATTTTGCTGAGTGAAATGAGCCAGAGGGAGAGAGAGAAGCATAGAATAGTCACTCATCTGCAGGATATAAAAAATATATAAAAAAAACAATAATATCCAGAGACAATATAGTTGAACTCCAGGAGGACCAGTTCATGACGTGAAGCATCCCACAAAGAGCCGTGAGTGCAGCACAATGACAACTACCATGAAACTAATAATGAGGGAGAGAGACAGAATGTCTGTCTGAGAGACAGGCAGGGGATAGGGTAGAGGAGGGAAATGGGAGACATTGGTGATATGAAGATCACACCGGTCAAGGGTGGTGTGCATTCTATAATTCTAAGTCAAGATTGATAAGTTTTGTAAAAAAGGCGATTAAATAAAATAAAATAAAAATTGCATTAAAAGAATAGAACTGAAAAAGCCCCTGAAACTATAAAATGTGCCCCCAAACATGCCTCTCAAAGCACAACTATTTTTTTTCTGGTGGAAAGTTTATTAAATCTACTACAATGTAAACTTTGATTTTCCATAAAAGTAATAGGTGCTTATTTTCCAATAAGTAGTAGACAGACATAATTTCAATTTTACTATGGTATTATATGCAATATAAAATTGCTAAGTTTAAATGTCTGCAATTTTGGAAATAAAATGCATTATTTCCAAATTTTATTTAACTTTTCTTATGATCTATTAATTTTAAATTATTTGGTTTCTTTTTATTTTGACGAAAGTGGATTACAAATCTTTCACAGTAATTTTTAGGTACATAGTGACATTGAATCAGGGACATTGCCACCCCAATGTTGTCCTCCCTCCATCCCTGTTCCAAGCATGCATCCCATGTCCCTCTTTTAATCAAACAATATTTTTATGTATGCTAGATCTAAGAATTTATGACAAAAGATTGGTTGTAGAAAAATATTGTACTAAATTATGAGCATATAAAATATATTTATACCTGTTTTGAAAATTAATGCTTTATCAGAAAAGACAACAAATGATACCGGGGCGGTTCCATCTCCGTCCAGATCAATTCAATTAAGTTTGACAGCGAGTGACCCGAGTCCTCTGCCCCCCACCCCTTGGACCTAGAATTCCTCAGCAATATCATGAAAGCTAGGGTTCAAAATTGGCCAGAAGATTCCATCACTACACAACATTCTCTCTGGCCCTTTTCTGTCTTGGTAGCTGTGTACAAATTTAATTTGAATGGTTGAGTAACAAAGGACTAGGTGGTGGGGTGTGTACGTGTTATTTTTTAAGAAAATTTGTTGGTGATCTCCACCCCTGTCCAGTGGAATCCTCATATTGAGAAAATTTGTATATTTTATATGAAATTATTTCCTATTGAAAAGAATAATAAAATGTATAACATTATAGTGGTAGATATGTGATCCAGACAAATGACTCACTAATAGTCGACTAATCATGTCTTCATGAAAGATAAAACAGACTTTTACTAGATATTTTTAAGTAATATATATTCTTAAACAAATAAAACTTTGGATATAAATTACTTTAATCAGTGTTAGTGTATATATTCAAAATTTCAACAAAATTGTAAGCTAGATCCTTCAAGTATAAAATTTCATTTAATTTATAATCTAGGAACAAGTACAGAAAATACAAAATAGTGAGAGCTGGAATGAATAGTAGTAATGAGACTGATATCACATTGGATAAAGGACATAAATTGATTATTCACATTCAGAAGAACATGCGAATTATTTTCCAGAAAATTGTACCACATAATTGCTTTCCTTTATTTATTTTTTTACTATGCTTGTTCCAGTTTTTGTGTATCTGTCACTATAGATGTGTAGATTTTACATTAAATGGTTTAATTTTTATCAAATAGCTTTATTGAACCATGCAATTCCTATTTTAGTCTCTAATTTTAATGCAGTGTACCATTGGTCTAATCTTTTGTAAAATATCATGGTGAACTTATTTGCTGGTTTATTCTGAAATTATTTTATATAGCTTAAAGGTTTAAAAATAAAATCAATTAAAATACACTTTCATATATAAGAATTAATTTTGGGTGGCAAGAATGGCTAAGATCATAGTGTGCTGTAGTTTTCTACTTATGATATTAGAATAGTTTTGTTAATTTGATATATTTCATATCAAATAAATTGTATATCAAACATATTGTAATATATATTAGTTTTACATTATAATTACCCAAAATTGTTTAGAAAGCTCTGGATTTGGTGTTTGAATTGAATGTATTGCAGTGAGAAACTTATTTCCTACTTAGTAAATGGAGGAGGGTATAAGAGGCAATGCAAGGACAGACATGAAAAGTCTGGGTCAAGGTTACAGTGGTGAAGATCCAGTTTGTTAATCAAAACCATGAAAACAAACTCTACTGGAATCATGTTACCTGAATTTTATTAAATTAAAAATAAACTGATTTTATATGTCAATTAGATTGTGATTTTGATTATCTCAATTATATAAAATCTCTGCAATTTTTTAATAAGAGAAAATAATATGGTAAACTGTTTGGAGATATCACTTTTGCATAAGATATTTCAAAGGCACAGGACTCTGGCTTTATTCCTAGCACCACTTGGCATCCTATGTGCCATTGCAGAGAGCTTCTCCAACTGAAAATAAAAATAAAAATAAAGAGAAAAAAGCAAAAGATTTCTCTCTTATGTCATTAGGTAAATTGAAAAAAAAAAGAAATAAATTAGAATTTGAAACTAAAACAGTTGAAACAAATGTATTCATTAATTCAAATATTTGTTTTATGGAATACAGTTTAGCAACATGCTGATGTGACAAATTATAGTGACAATTATGACCATCATTAGAAATTGAGGAGTAGAGAATTTTGAGGTTAATTAATTTGAGTAATACAGAGAAAATATTTATCATTTTGTTTTAGTGTCTAGTCTTTAAAATCATTTTTATATAAACAGGTAAAATAATAATACCCTTTATTTATTTTCTGTGTAAGAACTTACTTAAAAATAAAGATACTCAAGGTACTAGAAACTTAGTACAGTGAATAGGGTGCTTCTCTTCCACACAACTGACCAGAGTTCAGTCCTTGGAAACCCATGTCGTCCCCTGAGAACTCACAAGGAGTGATCCATGAGTGATAAAGGAGGAGTACAAACTGAGAACCACTGTGTGTGGTATTAAACCCAATAAATATATAAATAAATAAAATATGGTATTTTAGGTAAGGTTTATTATTACCAAATTTCCATTCCCCATATCTCCCTTATTCTATTGACACATTTTAAATGAACCATAATTTATTGATCAATTTTAAATGTCTTATAAGAAGACATTTTTAATCTTATTTTGCATTAAAAGTGTTCTGATTTACTCCTGATAGATATAAGAGGCTCTATGTTTGTTAACAGTATAACTGACATAAAAATTACATGAAATTTATGATTTTTGGGGGGATTTGGGTTGAACCCTGTGATGCCCAGGGGTTACTCCTGGATCTGCACTAAGAAATCACTCCTAGCTCAGGGGACTTTATGGGATGTTGGTGATCAAATCCAGGTTCGTCCTGGGTCAACCATGTGTAAGGCAAACACGCTACTGCTATGCTATAGCTCCAGCCCTGTAAATTATGTCTTATGCAAAGAAAACTACCAATAATTTTGAAGGAAGGCAGAAAATCTGGTGGAGTACATGGCATTAAAAATGGTTTGCATGAGACCTTATTATTATTTGCAATATTGTAAATCATGGTACCTTAAATAGAAGTTAAAATAAAAAAGCTTCCAGTGACAACACATAAAGTACAATATCTTATTGATAGACTCTGGGGGTGATGAACAAATAAGGTGGATGCATATATGCATATGTATGCATTAATATTAACTGGCTGCAAAAAAAGCTGTGAAATGTAGAAATATGTCTACCACACTTATTGGCATAATTTGTTAAAATTCAAATGTCTGTATTTGTATCTTGTCTTGTGTGGTATTTTATTATTTACTATATCACATTAAAGTCTATTTATCACATTATTCAACTTTCTGATTTTTCCTTCTGTTATTGTATCTTAGTAAGTAGAAAGAATGCAATATATTTAATAAGTTTAATATTAATTGTTTGATTGTGGTGGTCATACCTAATACTGTTAGGTACTTATTGACTCTGCACTTAGGGATCACTTTCATTAAGGCTCCAGAATAATCGATGATACCAAGGATTGAAACCTTGTTGCCCACATGCAAGGCAAATGCCTTACCCGGTATACTATTGCAATATTTCATATCTGGTTTTTGGAAATAGTAAGAGTCAAATTGTAAATTATTAGATGAGTGAGTTGATGTCTCAGAAAAAGTAATCAAAGTAATCATATTAGTTAGTGATGAACATTTCTGAAAACAAATTTCTTTCGTAGTCTTTGAACTAAATATACTTAAGACAAAAATAAATGCTTTAGAAAGTATTTAATATCAGAATTTTAAAACTATATCTTTATTATGGGTCAAATCATATATATATTTAAATCTAGCTATAATTTTTATATTTATTTTATTTCATATTTCCCAACCAGTAGTGTAGCAGGGAGGATTCTATATTAAGGGCAAGGATATAATTCAGAGGTTGAGTGTAAGCCTCAGGTGTCTGGTGCTCTGGGTTTGCTTCCCAGCAAAACACACACACATTAAAGGACATATTATAATTAAATATTGCATCTTTTGTTGTTGTTTTTAGTTATCAGCTATACCTGTAGTGCTCAGAGTTTACTTTCTTACTATGCACATATTCATACTAGTGGTGAACTATATGCAATTCAGATATTAATCTCAAGTTAGATAGCTGCAAGGCAAATGTCCAACTTGCTGTACCTCTTTGGCATTCAAGTTTCCTAAGATTTTATTAAAATAATATCGTTTTATATGAGCAATTAAAATACATTTATATTGGTACATATGTAATATGATTATGAAAATAATTTAATTTTAATAGCAACTGCTCTATTGTTAATATCAATGCATTTCTGTTATAATGTTTATTCTAATTGACTGCTAAGAGATTGGGATAAATATTTAAAAGGTCAACAATTAAGAAATCTATAGAAGCATAATATTTAATTTAAATTAATGCTGTCTGATTGCCTTCCAATATCCATGCTTTTAAGAGTAGGTGTGAGGCTTCATTGTATATTATTTACAATCCTTCCTCAATATAGAGCTGTAATATGATATTTGATTATCTTGAGATATGTTTTGAAACTTTTGTATAAGTTCAAAACAAATCTTTGTTTCTTAACTTGTTGAAATTATTTTTTTATTTTCTTTAACAATCAAAATCTGCTAGATTATTTCAACAGACATTCAATTTTTTCTATGTTGACTGTTTATAGCTATATCTGTTGAACACCCTTAAGATTGTTACTGTTTTACTTCAGCATTTGGACAATGAAGGTACAAATGCATGTCATAATTTTACCAGTTACTTATGGAGGAAAAATTATGATGAAGTAAAATGGCATACAATTGTAAGAATACAAAATATTCGTTATGTTATTATTTTTTGGGGGTCAGACCTGGCATACCTCAGGGTTTACTCCTGGCTCTATGCTCAGAAATCGCTCCTGGCATGCTCGGGGAACCATATAGAATGCCTGGATCCCTACCTCCATGCTATCTCTCCTGCCCCTCACTATGTTAATGTTTTATAACAAGTATTTATAATGTATTTTTGGAGTTGTTCACTGTTAGTGCCTTTAATACCTGGCATGTATATAATTCTCTACTAATGTTTTGATGTTAAAAAAGGAAAAAAATAGAAACAGTAGCAGTGTTTTGCAGAATAGTTTCAATTTTTGAGTACATAGTGGCTGACTCTCCTAGAGGCAAAGCTTTTAAAAAAACTTGGATTATTTTATTTTATTTTATTTTATTTTATTTTATTTTATTTGGGAGGGGGTTGGTCACACCCTGTGACACTCTGGAGATACACCTGACTCTGGGCTCAAAAATCACTCTTGGGGTTCAATTCCCCAGCATCCTATATGGTCCCCTAGCCAGGAGTTATTTCTGAGCGCATAGCCAGGAATAATCCCTGAGTGTCACTGGGTGTGGCCTCCCCCTAAAGAAAGGAACCCCAAAAATCACTCTTGGCAGGCTCATGGGACCATAAGGTATGCTGGAGATTGAACCCAGGTCTGTCCCCGGTCAGCTTCTTTCGAGGCAAAAGCCCTACCAACAGTGCTACTAGATGCAAAACTTGATTAAAGCTATAGTAATCAGGAGTACTAGTCAAGGCAATAAAGTTAACCACATGCTTAAAAAGTTCCAAAAATAGTTGCTATCTGTTGCTCACCATTTGGAATTAAATCAGAGCAATCATAAACTGTCACAATTTCAATTAATCATGACCTTTAATTAAGTATAGTAGTGGAAATGCTAGACTCAAAATAATTAAGGTTTATGCTAATAAGTGCCTTAGAAAGAGCACAAAGTAAACCATTTTCTGACTGACAAAGCACAGAAACCAGATAGATCTAAAATTGCACATATCTAAACTGTCTTTATTATTTTTATTGTTTTTATGTGGGCATCACAATTGGTGGTGCTCAATGACTCCTCCTACTGTATGCTCAAAACAAAACAAACAAACAAAACAAGCACAAGAAGTTTTAGGGTCAAATCCAGACTACCTGAGACAGTACTCAGCTGCTGTCTACTGATCCACCCCTAAATTTTTGCCTTCTTATACTACATTATTCCTTACAACATGTATTTCTGTCAAAGTAATTTTTTTTGGGGGGGGTCACACCCGGCAGTGCTCAGGAGTTACTCCTGGCTCCATGCTCAGAAATTACTCCTGGCAGGCACGGTGGACCATATGGGGCACCGGGATTCAAACGATTGACCTTTTGCATGAAAGGCAAACGCCTTACCTCCATGCTATCTCCTGGGCCCCAAAGTAAATTCTTATAGTATCTTACTCTTCGGTATAACAGATGTTTTGTCTTTCAGGTTTTTTCAGTTAGAGAATATAAATAATAAATGGTATTTAATAAGGCTGTAACATAATTCATTAATTGTGAAACTATAATGTCAAGTACTTTCTTTTGATAACCATCTATAAAATCTCAGTCTGAACCAGTTTAAGGGAAAAAAAGACAAATTTTGGCAGAAGACAGATGAGAACCAATGCAAAGAAAAAAAACCCATAGGATAATATAATTAAGGTTAAAATGAGTTCTCATCTGCTCCTATTTCTCTATAATAATTTAATTCTTTTATTAGAACTTCATAATGCTATATTTATGAATCTTTAAACCTCTGGCTTTACCATGTGGAATTAAAATACTTGTTTCATCCCTGGACAAATAGTATGGGGAGTAAGATTGGATACCACAAGCCTTCTATTTGGTCCTGCAATACATACCTCGAATATTTTTTGAGCACTGACAGGTTCTGTCCCCAAAGCATACAAATAAAGTTAGTTTATCTGCATATAAAATGAAGCAATTCATTTGAAAAGCAGATGAGTGATATGTCAAAGACTATGAAGTATTCATGCAAACAAGCTGAATGTTCAAGGGAAGAGGAGGGGGAGCATTCATTAAATCAGTGCTTAGGAAGGAAGGAGAACACCAAGTCACTAGAAGCATCCTGAAGACACAGGGAGAGTGTTTACCATCAGCAACAGGAATATATTTCAGGCACTTCATTAAAAAAAGTAGTTTATCTGCATTGTGATTCTAAAAATTTGAACTTTTATAAGTAACTTTAACTAAAAAAATGGAAATATTATTCAAGGTTGTTGAAAGACACAAATGTTTTCCAGTTTTAGCATTCTTTCAGAAAATGTGGTGAATCAACATAGGTAATGTATTTCCACATATGAAAAATATTTGTCTATGTTTTTCTTACAAAGAGCAACTAAAATCTGAGTTTTTTTAATCCCTCATCATATCAGTATGGTTACTTTTAGAAACATAAATTATCTGCTAGCACCACGATTGAAAAAAAAAATGTTTGAACCACTAGAGAGCAACCTAATAAAGAATCAAGCTTCTGATCCTTTGAAGTGAGAGTGAATTATTTAACTAGTAGAAAGTAACATATTAAAATATTTTTTCTTTCTCAAGTTGTCTGCCAGTTACTGAAATACAGGAGTCAAGGAAGTTCAAAAATAAAGCAGTGTCTACTGGGATAAACCAACTGTAATTGGAGTTAGAGATTATGAGGGGTCAAATATTAAGTAAACATTCCAGAAAGAAGCAAACCACAGTGCCAGAAAGACTTCTACTCTATGGGATATATTACAACAATACATTTCCTGAGAATTTATATATTCCTCCACAAGAATGACATAATAGGAAATTATAAACCTCAGAATATCTTATTTAATGGGCACATTAATTTTACAAAGCAGATGCTGTTAACTTTACAAAAACAATTCTGCTTTATTTACTAAACAGATATACATGCATATATATGTATACTGTATATGTATAGTATATACAAACAAAATACTATATTATTTAAAGCTGGATTATATACCATATTCATGCATGTATACAAATTCATATATGTATAGATATATTCATATAGGTTTACAAATATATACAAATGTATACAACTATA
>PVKC010035146.1:0-13546 GCA_004027635.1 Crocidura indochinensis | reverse complement strand
GGCAGGCACAGGGGACCATATGGGGCACCGGGATTCGAACCAATGACCTTTTATTTTTTGGGGGGTTTTGGGTTTTTGGGTCACACCCGGCAGTGCTCAGGGGTTACTCCTGGCTCCATGCTCAGAAACTGCTCCTGGCAGGCACAGGGACCATATGGGGCACCGGGATTCGAACCGATGACCTTTTGCATGAAAGGCAAACGCCTTACCTCCATGCTATCTCCCGGACCCCTGTTGTTTTTTTGTTTGTTTGTTTGTTTGTTTTTTTGGGCCATACCCGGTTGATGCTCAGGGGTTACTCCTGGCTAAGCGCTCAGAAATTACCCCTAGCTTAGGGAACCATATGGGACACCGGGGGATCGAACCGTGGTCCTTCCTTGGCTAGCGCTTATAAGGCAGACACCTTACCCCTAGAGCCACCTCGCCGGCCCCTTACTAGTGGTTTCTTAAAGGTTTAGAGTCAAAGGAGCACTATAAAAACAATGTTAGAGTGGCAATTATCATTTGCGTGGGCCCACCAAAGTATGGAAAGGAAAGGAAAACTTTGGCCTAAGTACAAGGAGACCCTACCCCTGAAGTTTCCTGACATAAGACCATTTCTAGGCTCCAGGCAAACTAGTTTGTCCAATCCAGGTTATTGTCTGTAGTGCCCATACAGTTATATTTTTCAGTCTCTGTTGTTGGTATCATGTTTCTATATTGAAGATCCTGGAATCTGTATATCCTACATTGAAGTCAGGATGGTGCGGAGCAGTGTCCAATTTCAACTCACAATTAAAGGGCAATACAGAAAGCCCTGTCCAGAACGCAGGTCGTTGTTATTGTCCTAAGGGAACTTTTTGTTGTAACTGATAAAACTGCAGGCACTAATGTTAGATGCCTCAGCCACACGCAGAGTCTGTCATTTGTTTGATATAGCTATATCTATGAGGCTCCTATAGTTCCCTAAGTGACACATTTAAATTGGTTATTTTCAGCGGTATAGTGAGGAAAGTGGAAGGAGTTTTTTTTAGCTCTTAGCTTTCAGGGAGAGTGGGTTTTGGCTAACTAGTTTCCCTTGCATCTTGTGAGATGACTGTGACCATCACTTGGGTGTTTTGAGCCCTTGAGCTTGTTTACATCTTCCTTTCAGTCTGTTCAAGATTGTTCGTTCTTTATTTCTTTCTTTTAACAGCAAGTGTAGAAAATACAGTGAGAGGGGCTGGAGTGATAGCACAGTGGTAGGGCATTTGCCTTCCACATAGTAGATCAGGACGAACCTGGTTTGATTTCTGGCGTCTCATATGGTTCCCCGTGCCGGGAGCGATTTCTGAGTGCAGAGCCAGGAGTAAACCCTCACCAAAACCGGGTGTGGCCCCCAAAAAACAAACAAACAAAAAATACAGTGAGAAACTTATGATCTATTGGTTATGATAGTTTTTATTCCACATCAGATTGCAAAGTGTGTCTTGCTTTGCCGATCATCAGAAATCTGGGGCTCCTCCTCTTGAACTCACTCCCACAGAGAGATAGCTGCATCAGGCTAACCCCAGCCTCAGTTCAACTACTGGGGTCAGCACATCATTCAACTTCTTAAGCTCAGTTTCCACAGTTTCAGTAACAAACCTACATGACTTCATGGATTGAGAGTGAGATTTAAATAGACAATGCATAGAATTTAGGATCCAGCATGGCATATACTCTAAAAGACATTTATTTGTTTGTTTGAAGGCTTTGATTTTGTTTTGGGACCTGGTTATACTTAGGGCTTATTCTTTGCTCTGCTTAGGGATCATTTCTGGTGGGGTTTCAGGGACCATATTTGGTGCCAGGGAAAATCAGACCTTGCATGGTCTCATGCAAGGCAATTGCCGTACTTGGCTGTGCAGTCTCTTTATCCTCTGGTTACTAAGGATTTTGTTTTTTGCAATTCCAGGGGTCAAATACAGTCTTGAGCGTGGACTTCACGAGGTGTTTTTTGGCTAACACAGGATAGGAGAAAACTCATAACGTAGGACCATGTGCCTCAGATGCCAGAGACCCATATCTACGTTGTTTTCCACCTGACCACCAGGAGTGATCCCCTTTAAAAATCTGCCCAGGGAGAGCAGTTAGATTCAACATCAAGCATAAATAACCTTGTTTAGAATAGAAAATGTGGTCAGGTTAGAGTAGACCTGTGTGAAGGCATCTGTTCTATGAGCAGTAATGCCTGTCACTCATTGGCCACAGTGAGGGCCTGTTTGCCTGCCTACTGTGTCTTGATTTCTTGGAATTCAAGCTGCCAGCCTACTTCGCAGTCTGCAGCCTAACCTGCATTTTTGTCTCCACAGTCATGTATCCTTCCTATGCCAAGTGGGTACAGTCCCACCGCGACCTGCCTGTGCGACTCAACCAGTGGTGCAATGTAGTGGTAGGTGCACTCGTCTTCTGCCAGGTGGTCGGGGGTTTGCCAGGAGCTGCCCTTGGTCTTTTCCTTAGTTTCCTCTATAAAGAATGCATTGTAAGGACTTTTTCTAAGATTAGACCCTTGGGTTATTGTACTATTCATACTGGATTCTCAGGCCTCTACTGTTCCAACATGAGCCTCCCACCAGAGTTTCCATGCCCCTCCAATCCCCAACTTGCCATCTTAATGGGCACATTTTGAAGGTGAGTTAGTGCAGTTTAGGTTGGTCCATGCTCACTATTGATGGCTCTGGGCGTAGCTCTGTAGCTACACCTCACTGTACACACCGACATGCCCAAGGTTTGGCCCCTGTCTCTTCCTGCCCACCTCTTCTTATACCAACCCCCTTTCTCTCTGCCCTGGCTTTGATTACTGTTGTCTAGGGCATGGTTTGCCCTTCGTGGGTGCCCCACATTCCCGTGTAATAGGATCCTATAGGGAAGTGTGGACATCTGCTATTTGACCCATTTTGCAGTATTATGGGTCCCAGGTAGGATTCCTGCTTGCCCTGCCTCCTGGGTTTGCTGGTGAAACTAGCCTCCCCATTGGTGATGGGGTTTGTGGTCTCTGGTCTCTTGCAGCGGTGGGAGTTCAAACATCCTCAGCCCTTCCTCCGTACTCGTGAATTCCTCTGGCAGGAAGGCCACAGCGCATTTGCTACATATGAAGAAGCAGCGGAAGAGGTAAGAAAAGCATTTCATTGCTTGGGTTCCTGTCACTTTTAAATAATGCATTGTTCTCTGATCACTGAGTAAGCATTCAGGAACGAAGGAAGACAAAAATTGGATTAGTTATTCCCCAAAAAAAACACATTAAAATTTGATTTTTGATACTTAAAACCTTCACTACTTTCGTAGCTTTTTTAATTTTACAAAAAAGTTGTCTTATTCCAGGTGCTTTCTCCATTGCCACTTAGTTTTCGGTGGTTGACTTAGCTCTGTAATAGGTCAAGTTCCTGATGACATTCAAAATGTTGCTCCAGGTCCTGCAGATACTTGACCTGTATGCTCAGGTGTACGAAGATCTTTTGGCCATTCCTGTCGTCAAAGGGAGAAAGACCGAGAAGGAGAAGTTTGCTGGCGGGGACTACACTACCACAGTGGAGGCTTTCATTTCAGCCAGTGGCAGGGCCATCCAGGTAGGGTCTGCTGCCTGCACCCCAGATGCAACAGGCACTTTTCCAAGCAGCTCTCCTTGTGGGGTGTGGGTTCTAAGGGATGGTTGGCCCTGCTGTGCAGACCAAATGTTCAGTCCTGGGCTGCATCTGGAACCTTTGCACCCCAAACATGCACTCCAACCCTTTGAGCAGTGTAGATTCCAGTGAGTATCTCCTGTGTCTGGTGAGCCTCATTAGACCTCCCATTCCTTTCCCAGTTGAGGCATGGCTGATACCTTAAATCCATAGTCAGATGAGCAGTTTCTTTTTTACCTGTGTAGTTACCCTTACTCTTGAGAAAGAGACCCAGCAATACACCAATCACAGCCTCTTTATGAGCTATATATATTGAATATATAAAAGCCAAGAAAAATAATACATTTACCGCCCAGTTGGAAACTTGTGATCTTCATCGTCACTGTCAAGGACTTAGTCATTTTGTTCATAACTAAAGTTTCTTTCTTTCTGTTCTAGGGAGGTACTTCCCATCACTTGGGACAGAACTTTTCCAAGATGTTTGAAATCATTTTTGAAGACCCTAAGATGCCAGGAGAGAAGCAGTTTGCCTATCAGAACTCCTGGGGCCTGACAACGCGTACCATCGGTGTCATGACCATGGTTCATGGGGACAACATGGGCTTGGTCTTACCGCCCCGGGTGGCCTGCGTTCAGGTGAGAGAGGGAAAGGTTTTTTTTTTTCTTCTATAAAATACATTGTGATCAAATATATGTACTAAAGAAAATGTGCAAATGTATCTCATTTGTGGGTTGGTTTACCCCTCAATAAGTCTTATTAGGTACTTGATATAAATTTTTTTTAGGAATTAGGCTCCTGAATGATTTGTGACAATCATTGGTCCATTTAAAATGAATAGTATATAACTAACAGTCTACATGGATTGGAAACCTCAGAGGTTTAGAGGCAGTGATGGGACTGATTCTTGGCAATTAATTAAGAGGTGATAGGACAGCGCAGCCATGTGCTGTTTTCTTCATCTGAAAGGGAGATTTCTCTGCTGGCTTCCAGGTAGTTGTCATTCCCTGTGGCATCACGAATGCTCTTTCTGAAGAAGACAGAGAAGCTCTGATTGCAAAATGCAATGATTACCGGAAGCGATTGCTTGCCAATAACATCCGGGTCCGAGTTGATTTGCGAGACAACTATTCTCCGGGTTGGAAGTTCAACCACTGGGAACTCAAGGTAAGTTCTCCAGGGCAGCACTTCCTGCCACATGCCTGCCTAGCTCTTTCTCCTTCCTATAGCTTCCATAATGTTTGACCCTATTTCCTGTTGTTTTGAGTGAGTGCTGTGGGTTGAACATGCTTGGGGGTGGGGGAATCCCTGCAGTGCTGGAAGAAGGTATGAACCCCCCATTGTTTCTGGGACGTGGAGCCCCCCAACTGCTTTCTTTTCTGGCCCACATAGCATTTTGCTGTCATGGCCCAAAAGCTTATGTTTATGTCATATCTCAGTGGGCAGTTACAGTTATGGAGCTTGTGTTCATGATCTTAGATTAGGAGTGATTAAACAGCCTACTCTAGCATCATATTTATTCCTCACCTTGGCCTTTCAACCTCTTCTCCTCCCGGTGGCCCCCTCATATCCTCATTTTCAGAGTTTTTACTTATCATTCCGGGGTATCCTGGGAGCCCATGGGAAATGCTGGTCTGGACAATGGACTTGTGTGGCCCATTAGCTGCTCCTGAACTCAGAGCCAGATGGGCAGTAGCTAGTAGTAGCCAGGCAATAGGCTGTTTCTCAGACCATCTTAGACTTTTATCATATTCCTGGAATTGATTCTGTCCACCTCTCAGGAATATGAACTTTTTCTTTTTTTTCCCTTACTTGCTGATGCCTTTGCTTTGAGCTTGTTTTCTCCACAGTGGATAAAGCCAGGAGAAGGCAGCTCTGCCCTTAGAGACATCGTGAGCCACCTTGATCCTCCTTGCCGTTTTCCAGGGCGTCCCCATTCGGCTGGAAGTAGGGCCCCGAGATCTGAAGAGTCGTCAGTTTGTGGCGGTCCGACGTGATACAGGGGAGAAACTGACAATTGCTGACGCAGAGGCTGAGCCAAGGCTGAAGGTGCTGTTGGAAGACATCCATGCCAGCCTCTTCCGCAGGTGAACACCAAAGGGATGGCTCCTCCCGGCACTACTCTTATCCTTTCAGTTATATTGGTTTGGGGCCCCTACATCCGGCTATGCCTGTGACTTATCCTTTGTACTCAGAAATTACTTCTCAGGATTGAACCTGGGCTTGTCATGTACAAGTCAAATGCCATGCTAGCTGGACTGTAGTGATCACCCGCCCAAGACTGTGAAAGAGAAGGAGGGAAGGAGGATGGGAAGGAAAGAGTCATAGAGAGAGGGATAGGAAACATATATCCTTTTTATTCCTCTTGGAACCTGAGGCCTGCTGCTACCACTTGGGGTTTTTTGGGAGAGAGAGGTGGAGGTTCACTGAGCAGAGGTGGCCAGGGGAAGCCCATAGTCCCAGGTTCTATAGGGCAGGGGGTTGGAGGGGGTGTAGATACAAAGCAGGTAGCATCTTGCCTATGCTTTATCTCTGGCCCCCCATAGACCGGCTGGAGGTGCTCTGGTCACTATCCTGGACACCCCTACCAATGGTCCAAATTTTTCCTTTTATACTCACCATGAACAGGGCAAGGTGGCAGTGATGGGGGAGAATGTCCAGGTTCAATTGCCATTACAGTGGGGGTATCCAGGTTTCGTGCAATTACATCAACAGACTGGACTATCTCTTTAGCTCAAACGTTGCATTTTATTTTTGGTTTGGAGTCACACCCAATCATTCCTATCAGGAATGATAGGGGACCATATGGGATGCCGGGGATCGAATCTGGATCAGTTGTGTTCAAGGCAAACACCCTACCCTTAATTGCTATTTTTTAAGTTAGTCCTTTTATTTAAAAATGCATTCACAAACAACAAAAAAAAATGCATTCACTTGGCTTGCTCACTGAAGCCCGTATTTTGCCTTGAACATATATCTTTGCTTGCTTTTCTTTTTACTCGGCAGAAGGCTGGGTTCTCTCTGGAACACATTTTCCTCTCCCCTCACTTTCTAAGTATATTTTGTTCAACAAAAACTATCTTGCTTTAATTAAAAAAAAAGATTCTGGGACCGGGCGGTGGCGCTGGAGGTAAGGTGCCTGCCTTACCGCGCTAACCTTGGACGGACCGTGGTTCGATCCCCTGTGCCCCATATGGTCCCCCAGGCCAGGTGCGACTTCTGAGTGCATAGCCAGGAGTTACCCCTGAGCGTCACTGGGTGTGGCCCAAAAACCAAAAAAAAAAGATTCTTTTTATCTTGTCGTCTTCCATAGTAATGAAAAATCAGACGATATAGGTAGGTAGTACTTATTTACTGGATGAATCTATGAGTGAAGGTGATGTTCATTATTGTTTTTTGTGCTTAGGGCCATACCCTACTGTGCTTGGAGGACCATGCGGTGTGGGGGATCCAGTCCCAGCTGCCTTATATAGAGCAGTGTCTGGCCCTTTGTGCTGCCTCTGGACTAGGGTGATTGCCTTTTAGGACCTATTCTTTGTTTTGTTTTTTTTGTGGGGGAGCACACACGGTGACAATTCGGGTTACTCCTGGCTAGGCGCTCAGAAATCACTTCTGGCTTGGGGGATGCCATATGGGACGCCAGGGGATCGAACCACAGTCCGTTCTAGGCTAGCACGAGCAAGGCAGACATAGTACAGTTTGCGCCACCACTCTGGCTTCTAGGACCCATTCTTGGGGGGCCCTGATCTCGTGCTTATACCCAAGTCCTCTGCTTTTGTTCTCATAGAAGATGCTACTAAATGTCTTGCTATTTATTTTTAGCATAGGCTTTTGGATCTGGATGTGCATATTTAATGTAGAGAAATTGAAAAATACCAGAAACATAAAGAAGAAAGTACCTCCAACTTTTGACCTCTGGATCTGGTTGTCATAGCATCTGGTCCATTTCCTTCTCGTTTTTTGCATGGGTGGTTGAATTCAGTCTGTAGGTTTTCTACTAACACCTTCTTCATGAAATTTGCATTTCCTTTTGAAATTTTCTACATTTAAGCAAATGGTTAAGATGGTAAATCTAAGTTTTGGATAGAAAAAATCTGAGTTGGACTAACTTCCATTTCCTAATTCCTAGAAAGAATTCTGATTCTTTTGCTTCATGCTAAGGCTCACATCCAAAGAGACTAATTGGGAATTCATTATGATATGTTCAGGCTGTGTTACTGTGGCCTCTGGTGGTTTGGGCCCTTGATTCTCAGTGTACAAGAGATGGTGGGCTTTGCAGTGATGGTATCAGACAGTTTTTGGACCACACCCAGCGGTGCTCAGGGGTTACTCCTTGCTATCTGCTCAGAAATAGCTCCTGGCAGGCACGGGGGACCATATGGGATGCTGGGATTAGAACCAAGCACCTTGGGTACTGGGTTGGATGCTTGCAAGGCAAACATTGCTGTGCTATCTCTCCAAGCCCCAGTACCAGACAGTTGTTTCACTCTCAGAGTCTCTCGGGCAACAACTGACCAGGTTTTAGACAGGATTTCATCAGGCTCAGAGGTACCTGTTGCCACTTGGAGGCAACCCTGCCTCTCCTTCAGAGGTTAAGTGACTGTCCCCATGGCTCGTGGCTGCATCTCCATAATCAGAACATAGTCATAGGAAGTGGAGAGGAGCCGAACCAGGCCCAGCCGTCTCAGCACCACCTCATTGAAGGACCAGTCAGAGGTGGGGCCAGATGGATTTGAAGACCAGATGGATTTGCAAGGTATAGCCAGGTATAGTCTTGGTTTAGAGATTCTGAAAAAAGTGCCCTCAGGCCCCTGACTGGTACCGGGCAAATCCTCCTGTGAAGCCACTTCCACTGTGGTAGCTTGTGGCTGAGCTCTGAATGCTTCTGCCTTCAGGATAAGATCACATCTTTGATTTGCGTCTGTTTGTGATCCTCATTGCTTATCACCTGAGTATTTGGTGTTTGCCAGTCTGTCTGAGAAATGAACCAGACAGATCCTTGCAGGTCTTGGCTCATGAGGCCTAGAATTCAGATTGCTGAGCAGGAGAGAGATGGGATAAGCCCATCCCATTCTAATGGGATTTCATTCCACCCTACTGGTTTGTTAGGCAGCAAATCTATTCATGCTGGACCTGATTCTCTAGGGACTGACCTGGTCTCTATTTTTAGGAAAGTGAGTCTTTTTTTTTTTTTTTTTTTTCCTTTTGAAAGTGAGTCTTATTTCTGCTCGTCCTGTCTCCCCAGGGCCTCTGAAGATCTCAAGACCCACATGGTCGTCTCAGAGACAATGGAAGACTTCCAGAAGGCCCTCGATTCTGGGAAGGTAAGAAGCCTGGGAAAGAATGAAAGTGAGAGACCAATTGAGGCAGGATCTGGGGAGTGCCTTGCTCAATACAAAGGCCCGGCTCCAGTGCAAGGCCTGAGGTCTGGCCAGGTCTGGTCCCATCACCAAATGTACATGCACATACATGATATATGATGCATATGATGCATGAGGTTGAAGTCAGTGAACTTATGCATGGCATTAATTTCTTCATAAGACCTCTCACAGAAAAGATCTGCAAAGCACCAAGTACTCCATTTCCCACAGGCTTTCAGGCTGCTCTCAATTGGGATAACCCTTTGGCCTGATTATGTAAAAGCTGTTTCTTGTGCCTGGTATGTTGGCTAAACAACATTCATTCCAAATCCTGCTGTTTTCATTATCCTGCCATCATTTTGTTTTTTCAGCTTGATGTAAATGCCTGCACTGTTTGTTGTAGTTTTGAAATACAGTTTGCAGACTCCTGAAATAACACAGTTCTATTCCTTACAGTTCTCTGAGTATATACTTACCCAGATCTTTATTTACTGAACTTTCTATAGGAGGGAAATACTATTGTCAAGACCTGGTTTTCAAAATAAATGGGTCTTTTGAGCTCCTTAAAACTGCATAGGTTGGTACAGTGGGGAGAGTTCTTGCCTTGCAAACAGCTAACTCGGGTTCAATCCCTGCATCTCATATGGTTCATTCCTGACATCCCATATGATCCCCCAAGCCTTCCAGGAATGATTATCGAGCACAGAGCCCTAGTGATCCCTGATGCCACTGGGTGTAACCCCCCAAAAAGAAGAAAGAAAATAAGACAGACATAAGAAAGTCCCAGTCTCGTCGACTGAGAACCCTGACTGTCCTTCATGTGCAGCACTTATTCAGGGATAATCAACATGGGAGTTGGGCTAACTAATCTAGCTAATGCTAACCGAGCCTGAATAGGATTGGGGTTTTTGTTTGTTTGTTTTTTATTTGTTTTCTGGTGTTTGATTTTTGGGCCACACCTGATGTACTCAGGCGTTATTCCTGGCTATGTATTCAGAAATCGCTCCTGGCTCAGGGGACCATAGGGGATACTAGGGACTGAACCCAGGTCTGTCCTGGATCAGCCGTGTGCAAGGCAAACGCCCTACTGCTGCACTATCACTCCAGGCCCCAGCCTGAATAGGTTTTTATTTTTATTTAAGTTTGTTTGTTTTGGGGCCACAACTAGCATCCATCAAGGGTTATGTGTGCTCAGAAATCTCTTCTAGCTTGGGGGACCACATGGGATGCTAGGGAATCGAACTGCGGTTGTCCTAGGTTAGCTGCATGCAAGGCAAACACCCTGCCACTTGTGCCACCGATCCACCTCCTGAATAGGTTTTTTTTTTTTTTCCTGAATAGGTTTCTATATCTCAAAGGGGAAAGTGGGATGTATGAAGGAAGAATCTAATGTAAAAGTCTGAATTATCTTCCTCCGGGTGAAGTGGCAGGGCAAAAGAGTGAACACAGAATCCTCATTCCACAGGGCGTTCCGGTAATTCAAGAAGCAAGAGTCCTTATCACCTTTTTCCTGCCCCTCCCTTCAAACTATTAACTCTCTAGCTAAATTTATTTATTGGATGTCTTCATATTCAACACCGCCCCCCCCCCAAAAAAAAAAACCTCAAAAGGCTTTATTTTTTCTATTTAGTCATTTCATGACTCTTAATTTTTATTCTGTGTTCAGATGCAGGTGTTCCTAGCTGAAACTTTGAACGTTTATAAAAGAAAAAAAAAAAAACAGGAGGAAATTCTTATTTTCAAAGTGATGAGCAACTGGAGTAAATCACTAACTTAGGTGTTTGGAGTTGACATACTTGATCATACGGGAGAAAGCCACAAGTCTGGTCTGTCTGAGTGATCCCAGGTGACACTCAAGCAGATCAAGGACAGAATTTAGATTTATCTAACCCTTTCTTCCTTGTCTTTTTTTTTTTTTAAACTAATGCTGAGAGTATGTGGCAAAGCTTTAACTACACAGTCAGAACCACCTCATAGTTCTCTTATTAAAATTTTTTGGGAAGATATTCATCTCTTACTTAGTACCATCTAAAAACCATACATATCAGATGACATTCAGAATCTCTCTGTATCCACAGCCCTCATTTCTGAACTTCCTGTTCCTGCTTTGCACCTTTCTAATTCTCCTCTTGAGACTATTTTTATTCCAGAAATGATTGTCTGGATTAGATGTTTGCCTGTATGAAATTTCCTACATCTGCCTTGATAGCAGAAAATAAATCCAGTCGCCACTGGATTTCTTGCAGCACCATCTCTAAAATGCATTGGCACTGAGTTAATAAATCAATAGAGTAACTAGGTTAATCTAGTTACTTGTTTTTTCAAAGAAATAAGCCTCAGTACATTAGTGGAATCTTATCTTTAGACTAATAGTAGATAAGCTTCTGGAGTGATTTCCACATCAATTCTGGAATAGCAGATAGTGTTTAAGCACTGGGGAGCCAGCAGGGCAGCTCTTGTGGTTGCGCTCCATCCTTCTTGCCCCTGCTGCAGGTGCAGATATGATCCCTGCCTATCCTAAAGCCTTTGGTGTACTTGGTGCTGGGTTGGCTCAGGCAGGGGAGGAGGAAGGGAGTTATGGGCATTCAGGTGTAGGTAGGAGTTTACTTTGTACCTCTTGCCTGTTCAGAGAAATAGAAAAGCAAATCTGATGTATAGGCCTCGTGTGGGCATATTTTTCAACAAGGGTCATGTTAGTGTGGGGTCCTCTACATGTGGTGTGTGATCACTGTGGGAAACCTTTTTTCAAGCCTCTAAAGTGAGATCACTAATCATTCTTAAAATAGCATGTGGTGGGGGCCCGGGAGATAGCATGGAGGTAAGGCATTTGCCTTTCATGTAAAAGGTCATCGGTTCAAATCCCGGTGCCCCATATGGTCCCCCGTGCCTGCCAGGAGCAATTTCTGAGCATGGAGCCAGGAGTGACCCCTGAGCACTGCCGGGTGTGACCCAAAAACCAAAAAAAAAAAAATAGCATGTGGTGGATGTACATGGAATCTACCATGCTGAGTGAAATAAGTCAGAGGGAGAGAGAGAGAGACGCAGAATAATCTCACTCATCTATGGGTTTTGAAAAAAATAAAAGTCATTTTGCAACAATCCTCAGACAATGAGAGGAGGGCTGGAACTTCCTGCTCACTTCATGAAGCTCACCACAAAGAGTGGTGAGTGCAGTTATAGAAATAACTACACAGAGAACTACCCTAATCATGTGAATGAATGAGGGAAATGGAAAGCCTGTCTGGAGTACAGGTGGGGGTGGGTTGGGAGGGAGGGAGATTTGGGACATTGGTGATGGGAATGTTGCACTGGTGAAGGGTGTGTTCTTTACATGACTGAAACCTAATCACAACCATATATGTAATCAAGATGTTTAAATAAAGAAAAAAGTATATTAAAAAAAATAAGGGGTTAATGGGGCCCCGGGAGGTAGCATGGAGGTAAGGCGTTTGCCTTTCATGCAAAAGGTCATCGGTTCGAATCCCGGTGCCCCATATGGTCCCCCGTGCCTGCCAGGAGCAATTTCTGAGCATAGAGCCAGGAGTAACCCCTGAGCACTGCCAGGTGTGCCCCCCCCCCAAAAAAAAATAAAACAAAAACAAAAAAGGGGGTTAATGATGTTAAAAAAATTTTTTAGTGTCATGGAGAGTCCTTCTTATGATTTCTTCCATGCACTTCAAAGTTTCAAGGTCTCTAATCCATTTTGTGCACAGTGTCAGAAAGAGATATAAGTTCAGTCTCTTGCATGTAGCTGACCAGGTTTCCCAACACTACTTGTTAGAGACTTGCTCCACTTCACATTTTTTGCTCCTTTATCAAAAATCATTGTATCATATACTTGGTGATCTGTCTCAGGATATTAAAATCTATTCCACTAAAAAACAAAACAAAACAAAGAAACAGCATGTGGTAATGTAGCCTGCTTACCCACGTCTCTGAATTTCCCCTTCTTCTACAAGTACATCATAATTCAATTGGATTCCTGCAACTATCTTCCCAGAGCGATCTAGTGTTTTAAGTCTGTCTGGAACCAGCTTATGGAAATTCATTTTCCATTGTAAATATTGAGATGGGTTGAGACAGATCTTAGCCACACATTTATAATTTTAGTCCAATTTGTATCATTACTCCAGATATCCAGGTGTTTAATACAGTAAGGAGTAAGAGGACCATACTGAGTGCAAGCTTTTATAAACTGAATGAGATTGTGTCTACTTAAACTTTTTTTTTTTTTTTTTTTTGGTTTTTGGGTCACACCCGGCAGTGCTCAGGGGTCACTCCTGGCTCCATGCTCAGAAATTGCTCCTGGCAGGCACGGGGGACCATATGGGGCACCGGGATTCGAACCGATGACCTTTTGCATGAAAGGCAAATGCCTTACCTCCACGCTATCTCCCGGGCCCTACTTAAACTTTCATAGGTTAAAGCCATTTCATCCTCTCGATTGGGAAAATTTATTTCTCAGTCTATCTCATTAGTGATTCCTTGCAGAACTGGCCCCCGAGGTCGGATATTTTTCCGATAAAATCTTTCAGAATCTGTATTAATAACTAGTCATAGTGGACACA
>PVKC010035145.1:0-13429 GCA_004027635.1 Crocidura indochinensis | reverse complement strand
TGGTTTTTTTTTTTTTTTTTTGGGCCACACCCAATGATGCTCAGGGGTTACTCCTAGATATGTGCTCAGAAGTCGCTCCTGGCAGGCACGGGGACCATATGGGAACCGGGGGAATCAAACCGTGGTCCGTCCTAGGATAGCGCAGGCAAGGCAGCAGGCACCTTACCTCCTGCGTCACCTCCCGGCTCCCAAGGCGTTTGCCTTTCATGCAAAAGGTCATCAGTTCGAATCCCGGTGCCCCACACGGTCCCCCGTGCCTGCCAGGAGCAATTTCTGAGCACGGAGCCAGGAGTAACCCCTGAGCACTGCTGGGTGTGACCCCAAAAAACCAAAAATAAATAAATAAATAAATAAAATAAAATTGGGCCAGATCGACAGTACAGTGGGCAAGGTACTTGCTAACCCAAGCTCCATCCCCAACACCCCAACATCTCTGAGTCCCACCAGGAGTGATTCCTGAGATAGAGCTAAGAAGAAGCCCTGAGCACAGCGGAGTATGGCCCTAAAATATATAATAACAATAATAATGATAATAATGGAGTCAGAGAGGTGGCACAGGGCGTGAGGCCTTGTGCTCACTAGCCTAAGACGGACCACGGTTTGATACCCCAGCGTCTCATATGGTCCCCAAGCCAAGAGCGATTTGGGGGGGGGGGTGTTGGGCCACTCCCAGCGGCTCTCAAGGGTTACTCCTGGCTCTGTGCTCAGAAATCACTCCTGGCTGGCAAGGGGGCCATACATGGGATTCCGGGATTCGAACCAGGGCCAGTCCTGGGTAGGCCGCTCGCAAGGCAAACGCCCTACCGCCTGTGCTATCTCTCCAGTCCCAACCAGGAACAATTTCTGAGCACATAGCCAGGAGTGACCCTTGAGCGTCACCAGGTGCAGCCTAAAAACCAAAAAAAGATAATAATAATAATAATAATAATAATAATAATAATAATAACAATAAAGAGGGTGAGGCAGAGGCTGTGCTGAAAGTAGACACTAAGGTTCTCTCCTTACACCTCTATCCAGGCACTGTGTGGTCAGTTGCTGAGAAAAAAGGTGATGACCAGTTCCTGAGGAAAAGTGTGGCTGTCTGGGGGAAGGGGGAGGATTAGCTGGGTTTCTCACATAGGCAGTTTTGCAAGATAAGTAAGTTGTGGAATGAATTGCACAACAGATGCACTGAAATGTCAAACAATCGGGCACTCAGAAACGGTGAGAAAGGGGCTGGGAATGGGGCGGGGGGGGGGGGGTGTCTGCATTGCACAGGCAGATCTGGTTTTGATATCCCCCACCCCCAGCCCCACGAGCACCGCCAGTTGTGGTTCCCAGGTGCAGAGCCAGGAATAACTCCTGAGCACTGTCCCAGGTGTGGTGCAAATATCAAAGGAAAAAGAAAAGAAAGAAATGGTGAGAAGCGTTAGATCAGGTGCCTTCCCACCCCCCCAAAAAATAAGACTGGCACATTGGTGCCAGGGAGATTTCAGGGAGGCTGAAAGAACTCGGTCACAATGTCCCTGAATATCACCCTCGGCTATCCCCGCAGCACTGAGCTGGGGTGTCACCCCACCACCACCACCACCACCTGCTGGGTGTGAACCAAATAAAAAAAGGGAGGGGAATAAACTCCCAAAAGATAGTTAACTTGATGTTGTGAGTATAGCACCTCAAAGTCAAGAACATGGCGGCATCAAAGCAACAAGAAAGCCTGGGAGCAGTGTCTTCCCCCAGGCTGACAAGTTTCCTCCTCTGCACTAGCAGAGCCCTGGGCTCCTGAGGAGATAAAGAAACTGGCACAGGGTTCAGTACCCTCTAAGTTCCTTAAGTTCCTTTTTTTTTGGGGGGGGGGGTGTCACACCCGGCAGCGCTCTGGGGTTACTCCTGGCTCTACGCTCAGAAATCGCTCTTGGCAGGCTCCTGGCAGGCATCATATGGGATGCCTGGATTCGAACCACCATCCTTCTGCATGCAAGGCAAACGCCTTACCTCCATACTATCTCTCTGGCCCCAAAGTTCCTTTTTATTAATTCTTTATTGGACAGGGGATGTGTATGTGTGTTCAAAAATGATAAGTTTATTCAACCTCTTCCTTCACCCAGTGAGGATTCCAATGCTTCCGGACCGACATGGCCTTAATTCGATTATGCTTCAGGCTTCAGGCTTTTAACATGAAAAAAAGCAGCTCGAGTGGGATCCATCATGCCATGCACAATTATCAACTGATGAGCATTTCTCCACTGACCAGCTTTTTCAGAGCTGTACCAACCCCCGCCGCCTAAGCCACTCCACTCCGGACGTCCCCAGCCTAGGGAAGGGGTCCAAAGGTCAAGCAACAGAGAGAGAGAGAGAAAGAGAGACAGGGCTAGAGTTGCAAAGCCCCTAAGCCCCAGGAGGTGTGTTGCAAGACTGTCTCGGATCAGGAGGATCAAGGGTCCCATCCCTCCCCGGCTGCATTTGCAACTCAGCGCGCTGGGCAAACTGCAGGCAATCTGCAGGCTTCCCAGGCCCTGCAGGGACCCCAAACGAAGATACTCCCCAAAAACGCCTGGGTTGCAGAATTATAAATACCTCCCCGCACATGCGCACTGCGATCGACCCCTGGCCCGACGCACAGGGGCGCGCCCACTGCGCATGCGCGCTCGCTCTCCTCGCGCTCCGGGACAGTGGATGAGACAGCGGGTGGGGAGTCCGTCCCGGGGTCCAGCGAGAGAAGAACTAAAGCTAGAGATTTTTTTTTTATTATTTTTTAGGGGTTTCCCCCATTTCTTTTTCCTTACCTCATAGTGCTTCATGGTTCCCTCGGCAGGCGATGGGCTACGATGCTACCTGACCCCGATGCTGCCCGCGAGCGACTCCCCACAGGCTCGCCGCCGCCGCCGCGCGAGACTATCCCGGGCCCCGCGTCGGCTCCGCCCCCTCGGGGCGCGCACTTTACCAACCAATCAGAATCCTGGACGCCTACTCGCCCCCGCCCTGCCCAACCGGTCTGAGCGAGGACTAGCCCGTCTCGCCACGAGGTCAGCCAATCAGTTCTCGAGACCAACCGAGGGGGTGGGACTGAAGGGCGGGGAAATTAGAATAAAGGGGTGGGGCGATCCGGACCTTCCCACGAATCAAAAAGAGGCACCGGAGTCACGTGTCGACTCCATCGGGCCACGCCCCCTTGGCGTCGCTATGGAAACCGAGGGAAGCAAAGGAAACCGCGACGCGGGGGGGCGGGAGCAAGAAGTTGAGTGACAGGGAGAGCGGCTGGAGCAGGACTGTTGGCATGCTGCAGTGAATTCCATAGTGGGCAGCCCTGGGGTTACCCAACAGGGTACCCCAGAAGGAGCCTGAATGGAAACACCTCACGGGCGAGGGGACCCCACTACGGTATGGAATGGAGAGAAGGAAAAACTTGCATCCCCATCTCAGACCAGGTGTCATGGTCTATCCAATAGGACCAATGGTCGCCTCTTGCAGTGGGCCGAGTTGGGGACCCCATTCGCCTCCACCTGCGTGGTCCAGTAGGAGCGTCCACTGTGCAAAGCGACTGTTGACCCCTTGGCATGTTTCGGGTCCAAGTTGAGATGGACACGAGTAACCCACAAATGTACACGCCCCCACACACTCACACAGATGGCAAAGACACCGTTGGAGCCTCAGGATATAACGGTGGAGAAAGGAAGAGGGGAAAGGAAATCAAACTAAATAAGGTTTTCTAGGTTACAGACCCATTTTGGATAGCTGATATTATGTTTTCCTTTTTTCTTTTACATGTGCCTATTGGAACTTTCGAGGGCCAGAGAGATGGTCCAGGGGTGAAGTCACCAGCCTTGCATGCTGCTTAACCCTGTTTCCATTCCCAACATTGTACAGGATTTGAGCTGGGAGTGAGGGATTCCTGAGCACCACCAGGGGTGGCCCCAATACCAGCATAAATCAATAAAAATAAACTGCACAGGTGACAGTACCAAAGGAAGAGCTTTTCCCTTGCAAACGGTTGACCCAGATTCAACTGAGTCACCATGTAGCGTTCCCCAAGACCCATGAGGAGGAATCCCTGAGCACAGTAAACAGTAAAGCCCTGTGCACTGCTGGGTGTGGTCCTAAAACAAACCAGAAAAACTATATTATTAGAAAAACCTGTATAGTCAGAATTTGAGGTCACCGTTTGCCCCCCCTGAATCTTTTTATTTATTTTTATATATATTTTGGGCCACACCCTGGTGCTCAGGGATTACTCCTAGCTGTCTGCTCAGAAATAGCTCGGGGGACCATATGGAATACCAGGATTCGAACCAACCACCTTTGGTTCTGGATCGGCTACTTGCAAGGCAAACACTGCTGTGCTATCTCTCCGGGCCCCTGTAAATTCTTGAGGTGCCAGGCTGGGAGAGGGGATGACCCTGGCAGCCTCCCTCATCTCCTCTCCTTTCTTTTTCCAGGTCTGGCCCCAGCCCAGCCCTGAGCCTATTTAATGCTCTTTTGGCATCTCAGAGGCAGATCGTTGGGGAGCAGCATCAGACCCATCAGGGTTCAATCCTGATTCACAACACACTGGGGCAGCGCCCAGCTGAGTCAGTGCTTGGCACCAAGTTGTGAATTCTGGAAACTTATCAAGTTGCAGCTCCAGGGGAGTCCCAGTCTACTAGGAAAGGACCCCAAAGCAGCTGTGTCAGGACTGGCTTCTGGGTCTGTGCTTGGGGACCACTCCTAGTGGGGCCTGGGAGACCTTATGCAGGGCCGGGGACCGAACCCCAGCATGCAGCCTGCCTACTGAATATATTATCTCCTCAGCCTGGAAAAACCACTTTTATGATTATTATTTGGGGGGGGGGTTGGGCCACACCCAGTGACGCTCAGGGGTTACTCCTGGCTATGTGCTCAGAAGTCGCCCCTGGCTGGCCTGGGGGACCATATGGGGCACGGGGAATCGAACCGCGGTCCGTCCAAGGCTAGCGCGGTAAGGCAGGCACCTTACCTTCAGCGCCACCGCCCGGCCCCTATTATTATTATTTTGATTTTGTTATATGGACCATACTCGGCAGTGCTTAGGGTTTACTTCTTTTTTTGGGGGGGGGTCACACCCGGCAGTGCTCAGAGGTTACTCCTGCCTCTATGCTCAGAAATCGCTCCTGGCAGTCTCAGAGGACCATATGGGACCCCAGGATTCGAACCACTGACCTTTTTTTGGGGGAGGGCCACACCTGTTTGATGCTCAGGGGTTACTCCTGGCTAAGAGTCCAGAAATTGCCCCTGGCTTGGGGGACCATATGGAACGCCGGGGGATCGAACCATAGTCCTTCCTTGGCTAGTGCTTGCAAGGCAGATACATTACCTCTAGTGCCTCCTCACGAACCACTGACCTTCTGCATACAAGGCAAAAACCTTGCTATCTCTCCGGCTCCAGGGTTTACTTCTGGTTCTACTCTCATGGATCACTCCTGTCTGGCTAGGAGGCTTATATGGGGTGCTGGGGATCAAACCCAGGTTGGCCTCACGGAAGGCCTGTTGCAATATTGCCCTTGATGGGTTTGACTGATGGAGGGATGGAGGAAGAGGTCTTTCCCCTCCAGCTCAGAACACGCGTCTGCCACCCTGTTCAACCCGCGGTTCTGAGGTGAAGCGGTGGGTAAAAGGCTAGCAGACAGTCAGGCTTGTGAAAATTCAGCTTTATTCAGAGGACAAGACTGAAGCCCAAAGCCTCAGCATCAGTTCCAGCCCCAAAGCCCTTCACCTTCCACAGACCCTTGTTTTTGTACCCCAGAATCAGGTACCACCCAATGGTGGGAGCAAATGCCAGGTCACACCCTAGGGTAGGGCACAATCACTGATCAGGGTAGGGTCAGTAACATAATAATTTCATAGAAATGTTTACATACACAATAATACCCAAACTTCACTGTACTCCCAAACTGCACTTTTGGAATTCACACTCCAGCTCCTATTGTTGTCTGTGGGCTCACAGTATTGGGGGCCGTGGCATCTCCTGGGGGTGCCTGGGGAGATTGGGTACCCAGGACTGGAGCTCTGTCCTAGCATGGCTCAGGGTCAACAGGGCTACAGTGGATAGTGTCAGGAGGGACCAGGTAGCACTGACTTTCAATTTCTGGACCCTGAATGTGCCAGGCATGTTCTTGCACCTCTGAGTTGTGCCTCTGGCCCTAGACCTGTAGCAATCATGTCTCACTTCCTGGCTCCGCTGAGCAAGAGGAGGCGGACACCCCCCTATGCTGAGTCCCCCTGAAGGTCCCCCCTGCCTGTGATGGGACGAGAGCCAAGGCTGGACCGTGACCAAGTGTCATTGCATCTGTCCATTCCCACCTCCTCACTTAACTTGCCACTAGTCTGTGCATGTTCTTTCTGCTTTGGAACCTTCTGGAATTCTACTTGGAAGGCTGCTTTCTTGTCACAGTTCCACATTCCCAGAGTACCCCATCCTGCAGTGAGCTGTTTCTGTACGCAGCCTGGAGATCCCACAGCACAAAGGCCCCAGTTGACCATATAGGACATTCATCTTGGGGTGCTGTGGTAGGCAATCCGGCCAGCCACCAACTTGAGTCACGGGTTGGCGATGGTTGAGGGGGGCAGCTGGGCTCACGCTCTGTCCCTGTGTCCCTGTGCATTGACTGGCCCGTGACTGTCACCAACTGTGGCCTAAGAGATAAACAAACCGTTTCTGGCCACGCCAGAGGGAAAATTCCATAAAGGCCTTGAAGGACGGAGGGAATAACCCTACACAGGGACTCAGATTGAGGAGGTGGGTATATGCCGTTGGAACTGGCAAGAAACGGGGTGTCAGTGTCCGTTTCAACACGCCCCCAGCTCTCCCACAAGATGGTGAGGTAAGAGCTAATCTCCCACCCCCCCAGAATCTGGCTCTGCTGGTTTTGGGGTGTGGGTGGAGCTGTCAGGGGTGTGAGGCTGGGAAAGGCAGAGCCCAGACAAGCCAGAGCTGGTTTGCAGGCTCTCTGCTCAGTCAGTCACAGGCCTCCCTCGGAAAGAAGATTCCCAACCTGATTTGCCTTTTTTAGTGGACGGGTTAGGTCTTTTTCCTTTTTCATCATTATCATTATCATTTATTCAATAAAAGTGGCTTTTTGGTGTCCAAGGACTCCAAGGAAGCCCAGCCCCCGCCAACCCCTGCCCAACTACCCTCTGCTCTTTGTGGCCAAAGCAAGTTGCTGGTGCCCTTCAAACTTCTGTGCCTACCTGTGTGCCCTTTCCAGAATGTCCTGTAAAGTGGAAAATCATGGTACCAGCTCATACAGCCTCAGGACTTTTCCTCCAGCTGTTAATAACGATGCATTTGATTTGTAGGGGGTGGCATGAATGGGGGCGGGGGGCTGTGCAGTGCCGGAATCAAACTTAGACCATTGCATGTGAAAGTTAAGCGCATGGGCTGTTGCTGCCTTTGCCAGCCTTGCACCTGGTGTCTGTCCATCTGTCAGTCCATCTGTGCTTCCCTGCTGTGGGAGACCCTGGCAATTGTGATAAACTTCCGCTCACAGGCGTTTTTGTGGACTCGGATTTCCTGCACTCATGGTGGTACTGGATATGGAGTCCTTGACTCAGGAGAGTTTGGTGCCCGCCTTGTTGGTTGGTGTGCTGCACCCTAAAACCCGCTCAGTTCAGAGCTTTGCCACATTCTGCACACAGGGTCTGTTGTGCTTCTGAAGATCTTATTGGTGTCACACACACACACACACGCTAGAGGGAGCAGGAATACATTTGACTTATTGTTGCTGCTGTTTTGGGGACACATCCAACTTTGTGCTCAGGAATCACATTTGTTGTTGTTGTTGTTGTTTTTGGAGCCACACCCGGTGGTGCTCAGAAATTGCTCCTGGCAGGCATGGGGGACCATATGAGATGTCAGAATTCGAACCACCATGTGTCCTGGATCGACTTCGTGCAAGGCAAACGCCCTACCGCTGTGCTATCTCTCCGGTCCCATCAGGGATCACTCTTATTGGGGCTCAGAGGATAAAATCCAAGTCAGCTGCAAGCAAGGTAAGTACATTCCCCTCTTATCTCCCGGCCATTAAAAAAAAAAGTTTTATGAACACTTTATCGTCCTAAGTTATCTGTAATGCTCAGGGAAACAAAACACACATTTCTCCTAGGCGAACTCCAGCAAAGGACCTCAGTTTCCCGTCCTGTGAAAGGTTTCTCTGTCTGCAATTCAGACATCGAGTGCCCGGGAGTTGCTGGCGCCTGGCAGAGCCCTGGCACCCACTTAGCTGCTGTCCATTCATGGCGTTACATTCCTTTCAAGAAAAGGGTCATTTGCAGTTTGAGTGGCAGGTGGGCTAGACCAGAAGGCAATGAAGGGGGTGCAGAGAGGCAAGCAATGGGAGCCGGGGTTGAGTGAGGGCCCCCAAACTGCATTCTCCTCAGAGCCCAGAAAAGAGGGCACCTGAGTATGTATGTATTCCAGTTACCAAAGGAAAACCTGGTATCATGTTTTGTTTTGTTTTGTTTTGTTTTGTTTTTTGGGTCACACCTGGCAGTGCTCAGGGGTTACTCCAGGCTCCATGCTCAGAAATTGCTCCTAGCAGGCACAGGGGACCATATGGGGCACCGGGATTCGAACCGATGACCTTTTGCATGAAAGGCAAACACCTTACCTCCATGCTATCTCCCGGGCCCCAAACAATTTTTTTGGTGGTTTTTGGGTCACACCCGGCAGCGTTCAGGGGTTACTCCTGGCTCTATGCTCAGAAATTGCCCCTGGCAGTCACGGGGGACCATATGGGGCACCGGGATTCGAACCGATGACCTTTTGCGTGAAAGGCAAGTGCCTTACCTCCATGCTATCTCCCCGATCCCGAAAGGAAAACCTGGATTGGGACCGACTGCATGACGGTTCCCGAGTCTCCAGCCAGCCAGCCTAGCGTCCCTTGAAAAGGGGGCGTGGCGTAGAGCGGGAGGGGCGTGTCTACTCGAGACCCCGCCCTGCGGACCTGTTGCTCTTCCGGGAGGGGCGGGGCGTCACTAGACCCCGCCCCCGAGCGACCGAGTGACCCCTTGGGAAGGGGCGTGGCTCTGCGGGGCGGAAGCCGGTCGCGATGGGCTCTGCGTCGACGCGAGGCGTTTGCCGAGGTTTCCGGGTCGGGCGGGAAGGGGCGTGGCCACGCGGGCCGGCCGTTGGCGGCCAGGCCCCGCCCCGGATGTTACACGTCACGCGCTCGGGAGGCGGTGATTGGCCATCGTGACTAAGGGGCGGGGCGGAAGGTTCTGGAGGGGGCTGGCGGGATCTGGAAGCTTCCGCCGGGCGGGTATATAAAGGCCCGGAGCGGGCGGCGGCAGCGGAGGAATCGGGCGGGGACGGGGACGGGGACGCGCGGGGCGGCGGCGGGCGGCGGGGCGCGATGGGGAAAGACTACTACCAGACGCTGGGCCTGGCCCGCGGCGCGTCGGACGAGGAGATCAAGCGCGCGTACCGGCGCCAGGCGCTGCGCTACCACCCGGACAAGAACAAGGAGCCGGGCGCGGAGGAGAAGTTCAAGGAGATCGCCGAGGCCTACGACGTGCTCAGCGATCCCCGCAAGCGCGAGATCTTCGACCGCTACGGCGAGGAAGGTCCGAAGGGAGCTCCCCCCCGGGCCGGGGGACACCGAGGCCGGGCCCCCAAAAGTCCCTCGGGTTGGCAGGCAGGCGGCCTCCCGAGGGAGGAGGCGCCGAAGCAGCTTCAAGCATTCATTGCACGGTGGCTGGCGGCGACGGGCGGGAATCGGGGTTGGGCAAGGTGGCTCCGAGAAATCGCTGAGCCAGCCGGGCCTCCTCCTCCCCGTCACCACCACCACCACCCGGGCACGTCCTCGGGGCGCCCAGTTTTTTTGGGGCGCGGAGGTGGGGGACCCCGCCCCGGGATGACTCAGGCCCGCCGCGCCCCTGCACTGCAGCCAGTCCCCGCCGCACCCGGCCCTCGGGGGCGCCCCGGTGCATGCACCGGTTTTTGCAACCCTGGACCCCCACACCCGGTGCAATGTGCAATGCATGGAGGCCCAGTGGGGTCTGGAGGCTGGGGGGGTCTGGCCGCCACCCCCCCCCCAGATCGACCCTCCTTGGGGAGCCCCGAGATCCTCTGCAAGGTGCAGCACCCCCCTTCTGACCGCGCCCCATGTATTTCTTCTTCTTCTCCCCTTTGCAGGCCTCAAGGGCGGCGGCCCCAGCGGCGGCGCCGGCGCCGGCCCCAACGGCACCTCCTTCAGCTACACCTTCCACGGGGACCCCCACGCCATGTTCGCCGAGTTCTTCGGGGGCCGCAACCCCTTCGACACCTTCTTCGGGCAGCGCAACGGCGAGGAGGGCATGGACGTGGACGACCCCTTCCCCGGCTTCCCGCTGGGCATGGGCGGCTTCGCGCCCAACATGAACTTCGCGGGCCGCGGGCGGCCGGCCCAGGAGCCGGCGCGCAGGAAGCAGGACCCGCCGGTCACCCACGACCTCCGGGTGTCGCTGGAGGAGGTGTACAAGGGCTGCACCAAGAAGATGAAGATCTCCCACAAGCGCCTCAACCCCGACGGCAAGAGCACCCGCAACGAGGACAAGATCCTGACCATCGAGGTGAAGCGCGGCTGGAAGGAAGGCACCAAGATCACCTTCCCCAAGGAGGGCGACCAGACCTCCAGCAACATCCCCGCCGACATCGTCTTCGTCCTCAAGGACAAGCCCCACAGCGTCTTCAAGAGAGACGGCTCCGATGTCATCTACCCGGCCCGGATCAGCCTTCGGGAGGTGCGGTGGGGCGGGGTGTTGGTGGGGCCTAGGGAGACCAGACCTCGGGTGGTGGTGGTGGTGGTGGTGGTGGTGGTGGCAGGTCCCTGGGGCCCTGTGCGCCTCTCTCACCGCGCCCCTTCTTCTCTCCCAAGGCCCTCTGTGGTTGCAACGTGAACGCTCCCACCCTGGACGGCAGGACCATCTCCGTCAAGTTGCAAGAAGTGATCAGGCCGGGCCTCCGCCACCGGATTCCCGGGGAAGGCCTGCCCCTGCCCAAGACGCCGGAGAAGCGCGGCGACCTGATCATTGAGTTCGAAGTGATCTTCCCCGACAGGATCTCGTCCGCATCCAGGACTGTCCTGGAGCAGGTGCTCCCCAAATAGCCACAGTCTTCCCAGCACACAGCACAAGGACTTCTGGAACGTTCCCTAGCGGGAGGGCCCGGGGCGGGCGTCAGTCACACTGCTGAGGGTTTTCCGGAGAATATATTACAATCTTTCAAAGCCGTGCCCTACACTGCAGTGATTTGTCGGGCGCTGGGGCACGTGGTGGGCACTGCAGAGAGAGGGCACGGCCGCCCGATCCGCAGGCCTGAAGCTGGATCTGACCCGGCAGCCTGGGGACCCCTTGCTGGCCGTGCCACGTTCCTGAGCGGCACTGTGTCTCCACGAAGACCCCGTTTCTCGTTGCTGTCTTGAACCGAGAACACAGCACTGCCGGCTGGCCGGCACCACAGCAATACCTCCTGTCCTGACCTGGGAAGGTAGCAGGGCTGGGCCCTTCCCCTCCCGGCCTGGGCCGCTTTGTGCCCGCCCAAGTCCCTCCCTGGAGATGATGTTTGGGCACCCTTGGGCCTGCCAGTGGCCCTCATTCCATTCCATTTCCTGGACTCTGGACTCTCTTCAAAAGGATGTGATCCTTTTGAATTTGCAAATGCAGTTTTACTCCCTTTTGATAAAAGGGTCTTTGCTTCTGATTTCAGGGGCACTGTGGGACGCTGTAAATGCTTTCTGAGGAGGCGATACGTGGGCCCAGCTCCTGGCAGCAGCCAGGGTGGACTCACAGGGACCCTTGGATGTGGGCCGTGCCGAGTCTCCTCGCACAGGCCAGTCGGGTGCGAGACCTTTAGACTTGATGTCAGGGGCCACTGCCAACCCGGGACCAAAGCCTGTGACTTGTCTGTGCAGCACGAAGGCATTAAAGACTCAAATGAAACCTCGGAGAAATCATTGACTCTGTTCGGGTGCTGGCTGGTGTTGGGGGAGAGCAGGGGCTCTGAGAGCAATGTCCCCCCTAGGATCCCCACTGCTTTCCAGGGGGGGGAAGCTTGGACGTGCCCCTTCTAGGGTTCCTGAGCCCTTGAGCTGCCTCATCTCTAGGAACGGCCAAGGAGACTATTAGAGGGATGGGAAGTGTCGCTGCTCCTTTCTATGACTTCCAGGAAACCCTACACCTCCTCCAGCCACTTTGGGTGCAGTTTCCCAGCTTCAAACAGTCCAACCTGCAGCTGCCAGGATCTGTAGGTTCCCAGACTTTCAGTAGGCAAGGGAGTGAGTGCTCCTCTCCACAATGTGCAATCCCCTAAGACTCTGAAACCTCAGACTTGCTCTCTGACACCAGAAATGGGTCACCTGCTCAGACCATTAACACCTGATGGGCCCAACAAAGCAGAGGACCCCCTTTTCGGGGATGGGGACAATGGCCAATAGGGGCCAACAATGTTCAGGACTTGGTCCTTTTTAACCAGTGCCCGCCCCAAAGACTCTGCTTTTACAAGCAGAATTCCTAAATTTTCCTGCTTAGTTTTCGGCTGCCAGGTTGGAGGGGTAAATCCCCCTCCCATCCACAGCCAACCCTCCCTGACCTCGACCCTTCCTGAAGGTAGTACTCACAGAATACCTTGTGGTCTGCCTTACCTGTGTCAGCTCTGTGAAACAGCACTAAAGCTGTTTAACCCCCAGAATCAGGTCCCACCCTAGTGTGTGACTTGGCATTCTGCTCCCACCCTAGGGCCGGGCCTTTCCATTTGGGGCGCAGAGCTTGGACATCGGTTTCCCCTCCTGTGCCAGGGCTAAGTCCCACCCAGACCACCTGTGTGCTGTTTGACCTTGGCCTAGTGATGTGACTTCTCAGTTGAGCATCACCAATAGCTGGGCCTGGTGGCTCCTGCAGGAACTCTGGGCTCCATCCCTGAAGTCTCCAGGTCCCTCCCACAGTCACTGAGCTGGCAGCAAATCCCCTGCACCACAGGGCCCAAGCCTGGCCAGGTTAGCTGAGAATTTCCTGGAGGGACCCCTGGGCCTCTGGAGCAAACTTGAGAGCACCCCCAGCTCCCCTATCAAAGAAATACCCACCCTTTGTCCCCCAACACCACCCTTTGACAGAGTGTGATTCTGAGCACAGGAGCAGCAGAGACTGGGAGAAGGGAAAAGCAACCAAAACGAATGAGTAACCCCTGCACCCTGATCAGAGCACAGAGGAGGAGAAACAAGCCAGGCAGGGAGACAGGCAGCAGGCTGAGCTCTGGGGAGGTGCTTAAGAGAAGGTCAGTCTGGGGCTCTCCCTATCATTAAGGCTGTTTTATAGGGGAGGGAGGAGCGAGGGCCCCCAGCTGTGTCTCACCTTCATTCCCTCCCTTCCAGGAAGGAACCTGTTTTCTGGTTGCCCTTTGCTTTATCATTTGCCTGCAATGATGACCACACACCAAGGAGGCAGCTTGGCTGGCGGTTCCCTC
>PVKC010035144.1:0-13539 GCA_004027635.1 Crocidura indochinensis | reverse complement strand
TGGTCTGATAGGGTGCTTCTGATGATCCTTACACTTGTGGTTTTATGTAAGTTAGTTTTATATCCTAAGGCATGGTCTATTCTGGAGAAGGTTCCATGTGGGTTTGAGAAGAATGTGTATTCTGTTTTTTGGGGGTGGAGGGTCCTATATAAGTCTACTAGCCCCAAGTCTTCTAATTTTTCATTTAGGGCTCTTATTAGAAACAAAGAGTGTCAAGACGAAAAGCAGAAACAATACTAAAAATAACAATAAGACCATTAACAAAAGACATTTATATTGACATATCAAAATATTTAAACTTGATTAATAAAATATAAGAGGAAAGTGAAGGTACAATGAATATAAATGAAATATCTAAGAAACAATATATGTGGGGCCCGGGAGATAGTATGGAGGTAAGACGTTTGCCTTTCATGCAAAAGGTCATCGGTTCAAATCCCGGTGCCCCATATGGTCCCCCGTGCCTGCCAGGAGCAATTTCTGAGCATGGAGTCAGGAGTAACCCCTGAGCACTGCCGGGTGTGACCCAAAAACAAAAAACAAAAACCAAAACATAGCAAAACAAAACAAAAAAAAGAAACAATATATGTAAAACTTTTAATATGAAAAATACTAGACCATTGATCTAAGAAGTTTAAAAAATGTCAATGCTGTTACTACCGAAAACAAACAAAACAAGCAAAGATTATTTTAAAAATATTTAAACTTAGAATCATAGTAAAGTATTTCAGCATACATTTCAATTCTAAAAGATTTTTTTAAGTAGGTACAGAAAACTATGTACAATATCTGAATTTTTCTATTGACACTTGGGTCCCAATATATGTTAATTTAGAATACACATAAAGCACTGGAGCTAATAAATAAGCTGCATAATATTTTAGGTGATTAATAGTATATGGAAGAAGCATGAACTAGTTGTAATAGAATTAACTTGGAAGATTATATTATATATTATATTTACTTAATCATAATTTTACATATAGAATAAAAGATCTTATCATAAATGAAGAATTGAAAGGTGACATTAATTTGGAATATATAGATACTGGCACTTTGAAAGTTTATCTCTAATTGACTATTATCAGTTCTTCCACAACATTACCTGCTTACCAACTCCAAATTCTTACGTTGGTTACTTAATCGGATGTTATTGTCTTTTTTTAAATGTCTAGTAATCACTTTAGGAGCATACTATTCTTAGATTTACTTTGTGATTTTCTGATTTTATATTCCTCAGGTACCCAGGAAATATCAAAGTAAATGTTAACTTAGTGTATCATCCAATACCCTGAGTTTTATCTCATTATTTTGATCTATTTTGAATTAATAAATGGCCACTGCTAGCAAATATTATAATTTTCAGATATGAACGTGTGATACATACAAGTTTAACAATTGCTTCTCAGGAATATAGAAGATAATGTAATCAACAAAGCCTAAAATATGAAATCTGACCCCAAAGTAGCATGCTTCTGATACTGAGCTATATTTTATGTTTTCTAAAAATATGACTTCCAAGGTGTTTCAAAGAGTATATGAATCATTAGCCACTCGTAGAATGGTGCACCATTTACTGACTTAGAATTTACATTCGAGATCAGAACTTTCCTTAATTCCAACAATAGTCTATCTAACCTCTGTAAGAATTGGAGAAAAAATGGCTTGTGATTTTGACATAAGATATGCTATTAAATAACATAGAATATTGCTGTTTTGTGTCTTGATGGAACCTATTTCTATTGCAAGTATCATTTTCAATAAATTTTTATCTTTTACAACACAGGGGAGTTTTCCTTTAGCAGAATATTTCCTGCAAATACACAGTCAACCTTCCCACATTAGTAATAAAAGTAGGGACTCATTACAAAGAATGTTTTTATGAGTATAACCATAAATGGATTCTATGCAGTCATTCTACAAAAAAATTAATCAGGTTTGTATGTTCCAGATTCCGGTATGTTCAGTGTGACCAACAATGTTAACACCCATGTTCTTTTAAACAAGAGAATCATATAAAAGTAAGTATTTTTTAGACATACTTAAGATAGCTTCAACATTTGTTTGTCATATTCTCAGTCCTCTGTAGTTGAGGATTTATCTGCTTTATCCAAAATGATTAATAGCACTAAGATAGCAGGCTATGAGCTTGCAAATACTTGCAGACAAAGCTCTCAATAAACTTTCTTTTTTTTATTTATTTTTGTTTCTTTTTTTTTTCGGGCCACACCCATTTGATGCTCAGAGGTTACTCCTGGCTAAGCACTCAGAAATTACCCCTGGCTTGGGGGACCATATGGGACACAGGGGTATTAAACCATATGGGACGCAGGGGTATTCCTTGGCTAGCAATTGCAAGGCAGACACCTTACCTCTAGCACCACCTCACCAGCCCCCTTTTATTTATTTATTTATTGTTGTTTTTGTTGTTTTCTTTGTTTTTTCTCAATAAACTTTCTGATGCCACTTCTGGTCAACTCTCTTTAGAAAGCTGCTCTATCGGGGCCCAGGAGATAGCAGGGAGGTAAGGCGTTTGCCTTTCATGCAAAAGGTCATCGGTTCGAATCCCGTGCCCCATATGGTCCCCCGTGCCTGCCAGGAGCAATTTCTGAGCATGGAGCCAGGAGTAACCCCTGAGCACTGCTGGGTGTGACCCAAACCCCCCCCCACACACACACACACAAAAAGAAAGCTGCTCTATCTTTCCACTTCATTAACATGATATTTTATTCTTTCATATTTAACTTCATTGCCAATAGATTAGTACTTAAAATATTTCTTTTGCAGTATTATTCCAACATAGATTTTCTCAAAAACCTGAAGCTGGGAGCCGGGAGGTGGCGCAGGAGGTAAGGTGCCTGTTGCCTTGCCTAGGACAGACCACAGTTCGATCCCCGGTTCCCATATGGTCCCCCGTGCCTGCCAGGAGCGACTTCTGAGCGCATAGCCAGGAGTAACCCCTGAGCGTCACTGGGTGTGGCCCAAAAACCAAAAAAAAAAAAAACCTGAAACTAATCTATAACAGGTTCATACACTTGCCTAATACTTATTCAACCTACCTTCAGGTTCTTAGACTGCTCCCATTACTGAATATTATTGGTTATATATACTGTATGTTGTCTTTTCCATTTTACTTCTATCATAATTCTAGCGACACTTATTTTGATCTTTGTTTGGGTGCTCTCATCAAGTATTTCATATCACTCAAAGACCATCATACATTCTAACTCAACTAGAAACCAAATTGTTTTGAGTCAAAATTATATGGCATAACTTTTAGAATTATTTATGAAACACTGAATAGTATTCCTTTTAAAACAATTATCTTTTGCTCTGATGTTTCAAAAAAAGCTACTTACATAGAATAAAGAAAAATTCACTCTCATAGTTTTGAGTATTGGGGAATATATTCAGGAAATTTGTTGGTAAAACTTTTGCTACTACTGTTGCATCTGTTTATACTATTTTAATAAGAATTACTTATGTGATTACCTAAGTTATCACTCAGTTTGTTACGCACTTAATACCAAAATATTTTTAAGCAACTAAGCTCAAGTTAATCCTCCTAAAAATATGAGTAAACTCAATGATCTATCTGGCTTGACTTAAAATATCAATGAGACTAACAAATCCAGGTAATAATTTCAGTGCACAATATCTTTTTTCTAATCATTAGCCTCTTTTCTTGCATTCCTTTTTAATGTGAGTGGACTTTGAGTTCAAAAGGATTGAACTGAATAGGAGAGATCACTGGTTTCTTTCAGAGAGGGCATTGAAGTGAACACTATCTTCCTTAGTGTGATGGGTTCATTAATAAATGTCTGCCTCCATCGCTAAATTAGAAATCACAAAACATGATTCCACTGTTTTTATTCTCACTAGTGAACCAGAACCTAACTAAAAAAATGAAAAGGGGATTTGAACTGGGACACTATAGACTGCCAGCAACACCACTGGCCCTTTCCCAAGCTGTAGCCTCAGCCCATTGCCTGTCCTGAGCCAGTCATTCTGCTATTCCATCTTAGATACATCATCTAAGGGAAGGACATTTGATACAAGATTTCAACTGGGGATTTTTATCCTCCAGTGCCACAACCACCCCTTCTCAAACTGCAGCCTCAGCCTGTTGCCCTTTCTGACATCTGGTCAGTCTGTCCTTTGTTCAAACTCATGGACTCATTAGTATCCACAAAAAGATACTCCAAATCATATCTAAAATTTACAAGCATATAAACATTAGCACTTATTTTGCTTAGACAATATGCATCCTCAAAACTCAGTTGACCAAACAAATTAATTTGTTGGCAAATTTTTATAATATCAAATAACCTTGCATGTTTAAAAAATACCTGTAAGGCATATGTATTTGTAGCCATCTTTTGTATAACCAATTCAACAATTATAAAGATTACTTCTTTTTAAGTAACAGGGAACCTGAGACTCTATAATCCAGACCACTAAATACAAAGAAAAAAGGAGAATCTATGAACAACTGCAATTGATATAGAAATAAACCTAGGCAAATAACCAAGTCCATAAAAATACCTGAGTCTTGTAGATGAGGAATTAAAATCAACATTTAATATTTTAGCAACAGAAATCAAGGAGGTGATAGCCTGTAAAATTAAGTAATCTGTTAATGAACAATTTATCCAACTCAAAGAATAACTCTTTCATAAGATGAGGAAACTAATACAAATGGAACTGAAGGAATAATAACGTATTAGCAAGCTAAAGTAGCAGAATTACACAGATAAAGGTAGGGCAGAGGATATGGGAACTATGATCGGAACTGAGATGGACTGAGGACTTTTTGGTGATGGGAGTTCCCCTGATTTTATGTTAATTTGTACCTAAAATATGATTGCCAACGTTATGTAACCCAACATATTTAAAAATAAAAATTTTATTAAAAAAAAAAACCATATAGCTGAACTTGAAGACAAATTACAAGCCACTATTGATTAAAGAAGTCAAAGGGAAAAGGAGAGAGAAAAAAATGAAAGAAAATGAGGGTACCCAATGAACAAAGTATAGAGAAATAATTTATGAATTATAAAAATACTGGAAGGGGAGTAAATGAAAGGGAAGAATAAGTAGTGAGAGAGATAATAGAAAAGAAATTCTTCATTCTCTGGAAAGAGGCCACTGTACAAATCCAAGAGGTAAAACGAGTTTCAAAAATAGACCCTAACAGAACAACCACCAAAACATTAAAAATCCAAATGGCAAACAAACAAATAAATGAAAACAGAGAGAGATTCCTGAAGGTAGGAAGGGAGAAAAAATCTTAAGTATAAAGAAAAGAATATAGAAATCAAACCATTTCTTTCATTTGAAATGATCAAGGAAATAAGAGTAGAATGACATATTCAAATTATTGAATGAAATAAATATTCAGCCTAGAGTTCCACTACCCATCAAACCTCTTATTCATATAAGAGGAAGGGAAAAAAACATTCTCAGTCAAAAAATAACTGACAACATTCCCACTAACTAAACTGATTCTAAATGAGTTGCTCAACAATTAATCATATAAACCAAATTCCAATTGTAAACTGCAAAATCCCTACCCAGTATAATGGCACAACAGCTCTTTCTGTCAATAGTTTCTTTAAAGTCAAAGAACTAAAATCTCCCATCAAAAGCCACAGAGTAGTAGGTTGAATCAAGAAACAAAACCCAACCATTTGTTGTTTGCAGAAAACACACTTAAAATCTCTGGATATATGGGGCTGGAGAGATATCATGGTGGAATAAGTCAGAGGGAGAGAAATAAGCACAGAATAGTCTCACTCATATGTGGAATTTAAGAAAAATAAAAGACAGTATAATAACACCTAGAGACAATAGAGATGAATGGAAGTACCAGCCTATGGTACACAACTTATTACAAAGAGTAAGGCAGTTAGAGAAAGGAAAGGCAGTTAGAGAAATAACTACACTAACAGTTAGAATGACAATGATAGAGAGAGAAATGCAATGCCTGTCTTGAAAACAGGCAAAGGGTATGGGGTAAGGAAATAGAGGGATAATGGTGGCCAGAAAGTTGCACTGGTGAAGGAGCATGCATATTTTATAGCCGAAACCCAATTATGAACATGCTTGTGAACATTGTGCTTAAATAAATTATTTGAAAATAAAACAACAACAATTGAAACCAGGAACTGTTTCTTTGAAAGTATAGATAAGATAGACAAATGACAGGCAAAATTCACAAGTAAAGAAAGACAAAGTGTCCAAATAAATTGGATCAGAAATGAAGGGGAGAAACTACAATAGAACATCCAGAAATATAAGACAGCGTGGCAGCTTATTATAAACAATTATAGTCTGTCAAGCTTGAGAACCAAGAAAGAATAGACAGATTCCTGGAAATACAAACTCCCAACACTGAATGAGGAAGAAGTAGAAAGCCCTAACTGGCCAATCACACTTAAGAGAATTGACTCTGTAATTCAGAAACTCACCAAGAATAACAGTTCAGGACCAGATGACTTTACAGGTGAGTGTTATCAAATATTCAGTGGAATTACTACCATTGATACTTATAATGTTTCAAAATATCAGAAATGGAAATCTTCCCTAATACCTACTATGAAGCTGAAATTATGCTTATTCACAAATCTGACAGAGATACTACCAGGAAAGAAAACTACAGGACTTTCTCACTGATGAACATTGATGCATAAATCCTTAACATAGCAAACTGCAGCCGGAGCGGTGGCACAAGCAGTAAGGCGTCTGCCTTGCTGGCACTAGCATAGGAAAGACCGCGGTTCGGTCCCCTAGCGTCCCATATGGCCCCTCAAGCCAGGAGCAATTTCTGAGCTCATAACCAGGAGCAACCCCTGAGCGTCACAAGGTGTGGATCAAAAAACCAAAAAAGAAAAAACACAAAACAAACAAACAAAACAAAACATAAAACCCAAATCATAGCAAACTGATTTCAACAACACATCAAAAAGATAATACATCATGATCAAGTTGATTTAGTCCCAGGGATTCAAGGATAGTTCAATATGAACAAAATCAAAATCTACACCACATTTGTAAAAGGAAGGATAAAAATCACGTGATCATATCAAGTAATGCATAGAAAGCATTTGACAAGATGCAGCATGCACTCATGATGAAAAGCTTCAGCAAAAAAGGAATGAAAGTGACAACCATGACTGGGCAGAACTTGCCCTGGGACCAATAAGAAAAACCTTACCCTAGGCTGTAGTCTAGAACTTGTACAAAAATCAAGATTTGTAATTACAGAGGCTCAACTTTGACAACGGAGACTGAGCAGAACTTTTGGAAGCATAAGGAAGATTATCCTAGGCTTCAGCCTAGCATCTGAGCAAAAACCAAGACCACTCATTACAGAAAACTGATTACAACAACAATGATTTAACAGAACTTCTAGAATCGTAGACTCTAACCTAGACCTTGTGTTCTGACCTGTGCAAAAACCAAGACCTCTAGATACAGAGGCCTGACTTTGCCATCAACAACAGAGCAGAAAGTTTCCTGGCACCACAAAAACGACCCTGGGGTTTGGTAATGAGCAAGTACAGAGCCAGAATTCGTTCTCATGATAGTATAGTTCAAGGAAAGAGAAAACCTGAATCTCTTAGGCCAAGCAAATTCCCATTTTTACTTCCCCAATATTTACTGTACCTTTGCAAAAAAAAAAAAGAAAGAAAAGAAAAAAAGAAAAAGGAGGGGGAGCACAAAACCTTGCCACACCAGCACTCCTTTGTTTTCTCTCTTTTTTTCTCTTTTACTTCTCTTTTGTCTTTGTTTTTTTTCTTTCTTTTTTTCTTTTTCACTCTTGTGATTATTATTTGGTGATTCTTTTGCTGCTGGGTGCTTTTTATTTATTTTTTTTGGTAGCTGCTATCTTTTTTTTATCTAGAAGAATCAAACAATGTGAATCATCTTGTTTTGCCTCATAAATTGAGGGGGAAAATAAAAATGAATGGTACCAAGACCAAACAGCCATATGAACACTGAGTGGAATTAAAAATGATCCGATTTAAACATAAAACCTAAAGTCAACAACAGAATACATACCCTATCTACAACAAGCTATACAGAGGGGAACAGTTTCACTAGCACTCCGGGGACAAAGCGGAGATATGGGACACATGTTGGGAAAAGGGGTGGAGGGAGGACAACGCTGGTGGTGGAAATGACACTGATTCATTGTCACTATGTACCTTAAATACTACCATGAAAGATTTGTTATTCAGTCTTTGGTCACAATAAAAATTATTATTAAAAAAGGAGTGAAAGTAACCTTACCCTAAATTTTAAAACTTATCTATAACAAGCCCAAAGTTAATATTATTCTCAATGATGAAAAAACTGAAAGCATTTTCACTAAGGTAAAGCACTGGGCAAGGATATCCATTGTTTCCATTCTTATTCAACATAGTGTTATAAGTCTGAGAGATAGCAACAAGACAGGAGAAGGAAATAAAATAAATCCAAATCAAAAATAGGAAGCCAAACTATCTCTATTTTCAGATAATGTGATGATGTACACCAAAGACCCTAAAGATTCCACAAAAATGTTCCTAGAAATAAACCAATACAGCAAAGTTGCTAGCTACAAAGTCAACACACAAAAGACAGTTGCATTCCCTTTATATGAATGACTCAGATGAGAAAGATATCAAAGAGTCTATCCCATTTAAAATAGTGTCCGAAACTGTCAAGTCTTCAAGGACTTAGAAGAATCAATTATAATGTTTGTGTGGAAGCAACAAAGACCTCAGATTGACAAATCCACATTGCAAAGCAAGATACTGGGAGGCATATCTTAACTAACATGGAACTCTACTGCAAAGTCATGGTGATCAAAACAGCATGTTATTGGAACAAAGACAGACTTCAGACCAGTTGGTCAAAATAGAATATCCAATAAAAAAAAAAAAACAAGTTCATGGTCAATTAATCTTTGATACTGGAGCCAAGAACTTGCAATGGAATAAAGACAGTCTCTTCAACAAATGGTGTTGTTGTAGCTATAAAGATAGATCCATATCTCACACCTTACACAAAAGTCAATTCAAAGAAAGGATGGGGACCAGAGGCCAAGTATCTTAGGTGTATTGGTGGTGTTAAAAATTGACAGGACTAAACATCCAAGCCAAAGTCAACAATAATGAAATAAAGAGACCCAAAAACTAAAACCCAAAAGTTAAAATAGGCCTATTATACTGGCAGGCTGAAGGTTAAACAGGGATGATGGTGTGGGATGCACTTTGGGAACGTTGGTGGAGGGAGGTCTACATTGGTGGTGAGACTGAAATTGGCCCTGATGCATGAACAATTTTATAAAATGCAATGTTTTAAATAAAAACATTAATTTACAAGGGAATTAGGGACCAGAGAGGAAGCACAGCGGTAAAGTATTTGCCTTGCACAGATCCAATCCAGGAAGGACAGTGGCTCAAATCCCAGCAACCTGTATGGTCCTCGGTGCCTGCCAGAAGCCATTTCTGAGCACAGAGGCAGGAGGAACCACTTTGTACTACCAGATATGACCCTCCTAAATAAATAAATAAACAAATAAATAAAGTATCAATGGCCAGAGTGATGGCACAGTAGGTACAGCATTTGCCTTGCACACAGCCCACTCAGGTTCAATCCCCAGCATCCTATATGGTTCCCTGAGCCTGTCAGGAATTATTTCTGAGTGAAGAGGCAGGAGTAACTCTTGAATATAGCCAAGTGTGACCCAAGAACCAAAAAAAAGGAATAGTCATCATGCTTAAAGAGTTAATAAACTGGTAAATTTAGAATATTTAAGAATTGTAATATGTTTTAAAAATGATTTGCTGAAGAGATAGTACTGACGGTAAGGTGTTTGTCTTATAGAGGTCAACCTAGATTAGATCCCTGGCACTACATCTGGTCCTCCCAATACCTTCAGAGATGATCATTGAGCACAGAGCCAGGAGTAAGCCCTAAATGCTCTGACTGTGGTCTCTAAAACCAAGTCAAAAAATAGAAATGTTTTTGTCCCCATGAGAATTGATGTACTTTTATTCATCCCCCTCTTTCTGTACAGCAATTATTTAAGGTGCTCATGATACAGATCACATGGCACAATCCTTTCTTTTATATGAAGAAATTAGGCTAGATAGTTTAATGTACTTGATCTTATTTACATATGATTAAATGTACAGAAGAGTTATGATTTTTCACACCTGGCTCATAAGATGATTGATGAATGATAACCAAGTCCTCAGCATTATTGTAGAAAGAAACCCCATAATACAAAGGTTATGTGCCTCATAAGGTTTATTGATAACTGATGACTCAGTATTTATAATTTTTTAAAATATAATTTATAAAATATTTCTGTTAAAAGGAAATAAACTTAAAATTTGTTGATATAAACTCACTCATCCTAAAAGTGGGCATGGTAAAAAAGGAGGTTGTAATACATAAAATCATAGCAAACAAGGACCCAGTGAAATATGAAATTGTAAATTTTGGGTTTCAAAGAAACTCAGCTGTGAATAACTTTGTAAAATAAGTGCCTTAATATTAAATAAAATTTGCTTTAAAATGTGTTTCATGGAGTAACAAAGATTTAATGTTTTCTGAAATATATTTTCAATTTTTTAATCAAATATATTTTTAAGTTTCATACAACAAATTGACATGGGTTCCTACAACACACTGCTCAAGTCTTCCAGGTTCAGAGATATAGCAAGGGACAAGTGAAATTTCTGACTTAGAGATACCACATTTCAGTAAAGAATATAGAGTAGACTAAATTATCTCATGAACATAAAGGGAAGATGTTTGAACAAAAATAAAGCAAGGAAGGCACAGAAACAACAAATGAGAAAATATAGTTTTAATAAGATGATTACAGCTTCACACCATTTAAAAATGCTTCTCAACATAAGTGATGGAGGAATGCTATGTATGTTTCTCACAATTTCAGATACTAAGCACATCACTCAAAATTACCATACTTTATCATTTATATTTCTATCCCTGGGTGTTTCAGATCCTTTTGTCATATGTTTTAGAGTATTGAAATGACAATAGGAAATCTCAATGATTTCAAATGGCAAATTAATTTTCATCACATCTCCGTGAGACAGGTCAATGTTAAATGAGCTCCAGATAACACAGTAACCCTAAAGTGACTTGCTGGAAACTATGCACTCCAGATTGGCTATTGAAGGGCAGACTCTCCATATTTTCACTCCTTTAGGCTATTTTGAGTCTCTTCTTTCTTGTTCTCACCATTCTGTGTATATTTCTCATATAATAGATCTAAGAGGTAAATGCTAGGCAACCAGAAGTCATCTGTTCAGTGTTTGTCACTTATTACAGATGACTTTCTTTACTCAAATTCTTCTACAGTTACTTACATGTGGGGTCCTTCCATATTTATGTTCTTATTTTTTGACCAAAAATCTGTTCAGAATATTTATTTAAGTCTCTCAGAGATGCTTCAAACTATGCCCAGACTTAATGCACCATCTTTTCTTTAAACTTTTCTTTCTGTCATGTTTCTTTTCAGTGAATAAAACCATTACCCCTATAATGGAGTAAGCAGAAAAGTTGACGATTTTTGATAATTTAATGTCTATGTTTCATTATCTAGTCATTCTGTTGTTCTTCACTTTTGACAATGTCTCTTCTCACACACTGCTACCATTCTGGGATAGCATCTTCCAACACTTGCATCTTTGAAATACCATCCTCCAAGTATCTTCAATCTGACCTTTATGCTAAAGTCAGAGGAATTCTAATAAAAACTTGATCAAAAATAGTGTCTCTTTATTTTTTATAAAAAACAAAATGCTTAGTAAGTTCTTCAGAGATTTAGAAATTATTATAGTGTCTATGATTTCATCTATAATTTGAATCTATTCTATGAAGAATATAGGAAAATAGTAAAAGAACTCAAGACTCAAATGAATCTAACATTTTGGTTCAACCTGGTAAGAGCATAATCTGGAAACTTACTTAACCCAACCTCAGACTTTTGACACATGGAAACTGAATTAATTTATTTGTGCTGTATTAAGTCACTAAATTTGTAGCAATACAAATAGTATTTAGTTATAGGGTAGTAGACATAATAAATGAGGCCCTTTTTTCTTTTATTTATTTATTTATTTTTATTTTTATCATATTGGTTTACATGTCATTCACAGTAATATTCCAGTTACATATAAACATTGAATCAGGGGAATTCCCATCACCGAGTTGTCTTCCCTCCACCTCCATTGCCTCCCATATCCTCCATCCTCTCCCTGGGGTCTTCTAGATTGAGTGACTCCCTCTATTTATGGTTTATTACTTAGTGATCTTATATCTGATTGGGCTCGGTGTCTCCATTTCTTCTCCCTCTAATTGGGAGGCAGGATTAGATAGTTCGAGTTTTGTGGTTTTGTTTGAGGAAGAGTACCGTAATAGAATGGGGTAAAAAATTAAGTATGCCTACAATGGGCAGAGTCCTTCTAACAGCTCTCATCCTCAGTTTGAGAGAAGGGGAAAAGAAAAAGTGAAACACCACAAAATTTTACAAAGACATATCAAATAAGACATCTAGTGAGCACTGCAGCGATAAAGATATGCACCACATAATTGCCATGGTCTTGAGATAAAAAACATGACAGAGCGCAAAAAATCAAAGAGAAAAGAAGAAAGAAAAAGTACGTATATAAGTAAAATAGTGGACTACTACTTATATACCTACACCAAAATAAGAAGGTCGACAAAAACTAGATAAGAGAAAAATAAAGTAGTAATAAGAAAAATAAATTAAAAAAATTGTTTTGAGCTTCTTGTCTCTCTTTTTTGGTTTTTGGGTCCCACCCGGTAATGTTTAGGGGGTTACTCCTTGCTCCATGCTCAGATATTGCTCCTGGCATGCCAGGGGACCAAGTGGAACACTGGTATTCCAACCGATAATCTTCTGCGTGAAAGGCAAATGCCTTACCTCCATGCTATCTCTCTGTCATTCCCCCCCCTTTTTTTTCCTTCTGCATAGGCACATTAAAAATTGGGGTCATTTGCAAAAGGAATCTCCTTGGCCTAAGAGATACAGGGTTTCTTCCCCCTTGGAATATATATATATACATATATATATATATTCCAATATATATTGTATATATATATTATATATATATATATATAATCATGGGATTATCTATAGACACCTTTCAAGTTCATTTGCTCTCTCCTTGATGTTTTCGTGTTGTATGGAAGACTTCTGCTCTGATCTGGATAATGATATCAGACCTTTGTATCTAGAGGTCTCAGTCTCTGCACAGGTCAAGGAGTAGAACTTACAATGAAGTCTTTGTTCGTGGGGGCCAGGCGGTTACGCTGGAGGTAAGGTGCCTGCGCTAACCTAGCATGGACCGCAGTTAGATCTCCCGGTTCCCCATAAGGTCCCCCTTGCCTTCCTGCCAGGAGTGACTTTTGAGCGAATAGCCAGGAATAACCCCTGAGTGTCACCAGGTGTGGCCCAAAAACAAAAACAAAACAAAACAAACAAACAAA
>PVKC010035143.1:0-13551 GCA_004027635.1 Crocidura indochinensis | reverse complement strand
AAAAAAAAAAAAAAAAAAGAAAAGAAAAGAAGGTGTGTGTGTGGGGGGGAGGCTATTATACTAGCAGGCCAGGGGCAAAAGATGGTAGTACAGGATGCACTCTGGTAGAGCGAGGTTAACACTGGTGGTGGGAAGGGCCCGAACTCATTGTATATCGGAAATTCAACTATGAAGGACTCTGTAGATCACAATTGTATTAGTAAAATAAAGTAAAAAGAGATAAAAAATAATAAACACTGAAGCTATTATACTTCTTAGGCTATAAAGTCTATAATATTGATAATTCATATACTAATATTTTAAAACTAGTAGAATATTTTACATTTTCTAATTATTTATATTTAGAAAAACAATTTTCATTATGTTTCTGCATTCATAAAATGCATGGAATTTTGTAGCGTGCAAATAAAATAGCACATTCAGGCTAGATGTCAGATTTTCAATTTCTTGGCATGTTGCATTTTTAGATGCAGTACGATTTGAGATATTCTTATTGTACTGTTGGAAAGAAACTAATATTTAGAAATGATTTTTTTTTGGGTTTTGGGTCACACCTGGCAGTGCTCAGGGTTTATTCCTGGCTCCACGCTCAGAAATTGCTCCTGGCAGGCACGGAGGACCATATGGGGCACCAGTATTCGAACCGAAGACCTTTTGCATGAAGTTTCTCCCATTCTGTGCTTAGTCTTTATATTCTAGTCACTATTTCCTTTGAGGTACAGAAGTTTAATGTATTCTCATTAGTTAATATTTGTTTCCACTTGCTTTGACAATGGTCTTTAATCCATGAAAATGCCTTTAGCTTCAATATCATGGAGTGTTCGCCTATGTTTTCCTCTATGCTTTCAATTCTGATACCAAAGTCTTTAATCTAGCTTGTTTTGACCTTTTTGTTTTAACACTTCTTTCATAGATCTATTTTCACATTTTTAACTGTCATGGTTTACTACATTATTAATATTGTTTTAGTCTCACAATGCTATTGTAGTAAATACACCAACAGAATGTCATTAACTTTCCATTGTTGCTAAGGTCCCATTCTCACCCACTACCATATATGCCCTAACAGTCACAATTCTCAGTTCTGGTGACAAAGCTTGATTTAATTAGGCATTGTCTATTCCCTTTCTTTGTTAGTTTCTACCTTAATTCACTGTTATCATCTAGAGTCTTTTGTTCCCTTTTAATTAAGTATTTTAGCATGACATATTTCAAATTCAAATAAAATATGGTACACCATGTTTTGTTGTGTCTCAGTTATCTTCCATTGTATGTATATCACAATAATTTTATTCACTTGTCTTTTGTTGGACATTTGTATATTTCCAGAACTTGACTATTATAAAGAGTACTACAATGAATTTAATAAAATGTATCTATTAATATATTTTTACCATGTAATTGTCTCTTGGAATAGATGCAAATAAGTAAAATCACTGGTTCTAATGAAAAAGAATATGATAATGAAACATTATTATTAGTTCATAATCATATCTGGATGTTTAATGGGTCTCTCCTTGCAATTCATGTGTCAACCCTGTGAGAGGAGTAAATCAGGGTTATCTGCTTAAAATTGCTTAATTGTGTATTATCTCACTGACTCCATAGAACTTGTATTACATTTATTTATTTTGAGGCCACACCTAGAAATTCTTCAGTACTACTCGCCACTAAAATACTTAGAAGTTTCTCTTGATTGTGGTAATGGGACCAAGCAATGTCAGGAGCAGAACTTAGGTTTTTTGCATGCAAAGCACAAAAGGAAGCAACTAGTCCTTCTGCTACAAACATATCAGCTCAATCATATTTTAACTATTATTAGAAAACCTCTTTTTTTCTATTACCATAAAGGCTGAATCAAACAACAATAAATAAAAGTTTCTTTTTACTAGATTCATACCAACAGTGAGGTTTCCAGGCATTTTGATATAAAGTATTTTCATTATTGTGAGGTAGTTATTTTATATTGCTTTGGTTTCTATTCCCCTATAATAATGAGTGCTAATGAAAACTTCCTTGTATCTTTTGAGCCATCTGTTTGTCTTTATTGAAGAATAGTTGATTTGATTATTCAATTCATATTTTCAAAGGGTCCTTTTATTTTTACAGAGATTTATGGTACTTTTATATCTTAGATTATTAACTCTTTGTCAGGTGTATGTTTCATAAATTTTTTGCCATTCGGTAATTTACTTTGCCACAGGGTTATCTTTCTAAATCCTATTTTTTATTTTATTTTATTTAAACACCTTGATTATTACATACATGATTGTATTTGGGTTTCAGTCATGTAAAGAACACCATGCATCACCAGTGCAATGTTCCCATCACCATTGTCCCAAATCTCCCTCCTCCCCATCCAACCCCCGCCTGTACTCTAGACAGGCTCTCCATTTCCCACATACATTCTCATTATTAGGACAGTTCAAAACATAGTTATTTCTCTAAATGAACTCTTCACTCTTTGTGGTGAGCTTTATGAGGTGAGTTAGAACTTCCAGCTCTTTTCTCTTTTATGTCTAAAAATTATTATTGCAAGAATCTCTTTAATTTTTCGTAAAACCCATAGATGAGTGATAACATTCAGAGTTTTTCTCTCTCTCTGACTTATTTCACTCAGCATAATAGATTCCATGTACATCCATGTATAGGAAAATTTTATGACTTCATCTCTCCTGACAGCTGCATAGTATTCCATTGTTTATTCCACGGTTTCTTTAACCATTCATCTGTTGAAGGGCATTTTGGTTATTTCCAGAGTATTGCTATGGCAAATAGTGCTGCAATGAATATGGGTTTAAGGAAGGGATTTTTGTATTGTATTTTTGTGTTCCTAGGGTATATACCTAGGAGTGGTATAGCTGGATCGTATGGGAGCTCGATTTCCAGTTTCTGGAGGAATCTCCATATCGCTTTCCATAAAGGTTGAACTACATGGCATTCCCACGAGCAGTGGATAAGAGTTCCTTTCTCTCCACATCCCCGCCAACACTGTTTGTTCTCATTCTGTGGTGTGAGGTGGTACCTCATAGTTGATTCGATTTGCATCTCCCTGATGATTAGTGATGTGGAGCATTTTTTCATGTGTCTTTTGACCATTCGTATTTCTTCTTTGTCAAAGTTTCTGTCCATTTCTTCACCCCATTTTTTGATGGGGTTAGATGTTTTTTTCTTGTAAAGTTCTGTCAGTGCCTTGTATATTTTGGAGATTAGCCACTTATCTGATGGGTTTTGGGTGAATAGTTTCTCCCACTCAGTGGGTGGCTCTTGTTTCCTGAGCGCTATTTCCTTTGAGGTGCAGAAGCTTCTCAGCTTAATATAGTCCCATCTGATAATCTCTGCTTTGACCTGCTTGGAGAGTGCATTTTCCTCCTTGAATATGCATGTAGTCTCAATTTTCTGGAGTGTTTTGCCTATGTATTCTTCTATATATCTTATGGTTTCAGGTCTGATATCAAGGTCTTTCATTCATTTGGATTTTTCCTTCGTAAATGAAGTTAGCTGGGGGTCTAAGTTCAATTTTTTGCAAGTGGCTAACCAGTTGTGCCAACACCACTTATTGAAGAGGCTTTCTTTGCTTCATTTAGGATTTCTTGCTCCTTTATCAAAAATTAGATGACTGTATGTCTGGGGAACATTTTCTGAGTATTCAAGCCTATGCCACTGATCTGAGGGCCTGTCCTTATTCCAATGCCATGCTGTTTTGATAACTATTGCTTTGTAGTAAGGTTTAAGGTTGGGGAAAGTAGTTCCTCTCATGTTCTTTTCCCCAATAATTGCTTTTGCTATTCTAGGGTGTTTATTGTTCCAAATGAATTTCAAAAGTGCCTGACCCACTTCTTTGAAGAATGTCATGGGAATCTTTAGAGGGATCGCAATAAATCTGTATAATGCCTTGGGTAGTATTGCCATTTTGATGATGTTAATCCTGCCAATCCATGAGCAGGGTATGTGTTTCCATTTCCACGTATCCTCTCTTATTTCCTGGAGCAGAATTTTATAGTGTTCTTTTTATAGGTCCTTCACATTTTTAGTCAAGTTGATTCCAAGATATTTGAGTTTGTGTGGCACTATTGTGAATGGGGTTGTTTTTTTTTAATGTCCATTTTTTCCTTATTACTATTGGTGTACAGAAAGGCCATTGATTTTTGTGTGTTAATTTTGTAGCCTGCCACCTTGCTATATGAGTCTATTGTTTCTAGAAGCTTTTTGGTAGACTCTTTGGGTTTTAGAAGTAGAGTATCATGTCATCTGCAAAAGGTGAGAGCTTGACTTATTCTTTTCCTATCTGGATTCCCTTGATATATTTTTCTTGCCTAATCGCTATAGCGAACACTTCCAGTGCTATGTTGAATAGGAGTGGTGAGAGAGGACAGCCTTGTCTTGTACCAGAATTTAGAGGGAAAGCATTTAGTTTTTCTCCATTGAGGATAATGTTTGCCACTGTCTTGTGTTAGATGGCCTTAAATATATTGAGAAAGGATCCTTCCATTCCCATCTTGTTGAGAGTTTTGATCAAGAATGGGTGTTGAACCTTATCAAATTCTTTACTGCATCTATTGATATGATCATGTGGTTTTATTTTTCTTGTTGTTGATGTTGTGTATTATGTTGATAGATTTACGGATGTTAAATCAGCCTTGCATTCCTGGGGTGAAACCTACTTGATCATAGTGGATGATCTTCTTAATGAGGCAATACATCCTATTTGCCAGGATTTTGTTGAGGATCTTTCCATCTGCATTCATCAGTGATATTGTTCTGTAATTTTTTTTTTGTTGCATCTCTGTCTGGTTACGTATCAAGGTGATGTTGGCTTCATAAAAGGTATTTGGAAGTGTTTCTGTTTTTTCAATTTTATGAAAAATCTTGCTAGGATTGGTAGTAGTTCCTCTTGGAAAGTTTGAAAGAATTCATTAGTGAATCCATCTGGACCTGGGCTTTTGTTTTTAGGCAGACCTTTGATTACCGTTTTAATTTCATCAATAGTGATGGGGGTGTTTAGATATGCTACATCCTTATCCTTCAACCATGGAAGATTATAAGAGTCCAAGAATTTATCCATTTCTTCTAGGTTCTCTTTTTTAGTGGTGTAGAGCTTTTCAAAGTAGTTTCTGATTACCCTTTGAATCTCTGCCATATCAGTAGTTATCTCTCCTTTTTCATTCCTAATACGAGTTACATAGTTTCTCTCTCTCTTTCTTTGTTAGTTTTGCCAAAGGTCTATCAATCTTGTTTATTTTTTTCAAAGAACCAACTTCTGCTTTCATTGATGTTTCGAATTGTTTTTTGGGTTTCCACTTCGTTGATTTCTGCTCTCAACTTTGTTATTTCCTTCTGCCTCCCTATTTTTGGAACCTTTTTTGAGGACTTTCTAGTTCTATGGGCTGCGTCATAAAGCTACTCAGGTAAGCCCCTTCTTTCTTCCTTATGTGTGCTTGCAAATCTATAAATTTTCCTCTCAGTACTGCTTTTGCTGTGTTCCATATGTTCTGATAGTTTTTATCTTCATTATCGTTTGTTTCCAGAATTCTTTTGATTTCCTCTTTGATTTCATCTCGGACCCACTGGTTATTCAGTATGAGGCTGTTTAACTTCCAGGTGTTAAAAATTTTCTGCTGTGTTCCTTTGGAATTCACAAATAATTTCAGAGCCTTGTGGTCAGTAAAGGTAGCTTGCAAAATTTCTATCCTCTTGATATTATGGGGCCCTGGAAATAGCATGGGGGTAAGGCATTTGCCTTTCATGCAAAAGGTCTTCCGTTCGAATCCCAGTGACCATATGGTCCCCCGTGCCTGCCAGGAACAATTTCTGAGCATGGAGTCAGGAGTAACCCCTGAGCACTGCTGGGTGTGACCCAAAAACCAAAAAAGAAAAGATATTATGCAGAAATGTATTATGTGCCAGCATGTAGTCTATCCTGGAGAACGTTCCATGTACATTGGAGAATAATGTGTATCCAGGTTTCTGGGGATGGAGTGTCCTATATATATCCACTAGACCTCTTTCTTCCATTTCTCTCTTCAAGACCAGTATATTCTTGTTGGGTTTCAGTCTGGTTGATCTATCCAGTGTTGACAAAGCAGTGTTGAGGTCCCCCATAATTATATTGCTATTATTATGTTTTTATTCAGCTTTGTCAACAATTGTATTAAATATTTTGCTGGACCCTCATTCGGTGCATATATGTTTAGAAGCGTGATTTCTTCCTGCTCTACATACCCATTGATTAATATGTAATGCCCATCTTTGTCCCTTACAACCTTCCTGAGTATAAAGTTGGATTATCTGATATTAGTATGGCCACTCCAGCTTTTTTATGGGTGTTGTTTGCTTGGATAATTTTCCTCCAGCCTTTTATTTTGAGTCTATGTTTGTTCTGACTATTCAGGTATGTTTCTTGTAGACGGCAGAAACTTGGATTGAGTTTTTTGATCCATTTAAGAGACACTCTGTGTCTCTTAACTGGTGCATTTAGTCCATTGACATTGAGAGATAGAATTGTCCTAGGATTTGCTAACATCTTTATTTCAAAGTTTGGTGTGTCTTTTGGTTAGTCATGTCTTAAATTAGGTCTTTCAGTTTTTCTCTTAAGAGTGGTTTTGAGTCTGTAAAGTTTTTGAGCTGTCTTTTGTCTCTGAAACCATTTAATTTTTCATCAAACTGGAAAGTGAGTTTTGCTGGGTACAATATTCTAGGTGAAGCATTCATTTCATTCAATCTTGCCTACCACTGCTTTCTGGCCTTGAGTGTTTCTGGTGACAGGTCTGCTGTAAATCTCAAGGATGTTCCCTTGAATGTAATTTCCTTTTTTGATCTTGCTGTTTGCAGAATTATGTCTCTATCTGTGGGATTCATCATTGTGACTAGGATGTGTCTTAGGGTATTTTTTCTGGGGTTTCTTTTGGTTGGTACTCTTTGGACATGCAGGATTTGATCACATATTTTCTTTAGCTCTGGACGTTTCTCTTTAATGATGTTCTTGACCGTTGATTCTTCCTGAAAATTTTCTTCCTGTGTCTCTGGGACTCCAATGATTCTTAAGATGTTCCTGTTGATCTTATCATAGACTTCTATTTTCATCTCTTTCCATTCTTTGACTTTTTATTCCATTGTCTGTTCGTTCGTTTTAAGTTTTTTTTTTTCCAATCTCTCCCCCTGTATGGAGTTGTTATTTATTTCATATTCCACAGCACCAATTCTATTCTCAGCTTCTTCTACCCTGGTGTTAAAATTATTCATTTTGTCATACAATTCATTTACTGAGTATTTCAGGCCTGTTAGTTGACATGTTACTTCATTTTGGAGTTTTGTGATTTCTGTCATCATATTTTCTTGGTTCTTTTTAATGTTCTGTTCAACTTGGTCCATGGTTTCTTTGAGTTTTTTCAGCATCTTCCATATTGCTTTTCTAAAGTCCTTATCTGATAGATTGATTAGTTCATTGGTCATTATTTGGTAATCAGATTTGTCATGTTCGTTCTCTATGTCTGACACTGGCCTGCGTTGTTTTCCATTGTCACACTGTATTGTGTGTTTTTCTTCGTGTTCTGTTGGTATTCATTGGTTAAATGATGTATGTGGCCACACTCCTCTGGCTCTGCCCTCTCTGTGTGGGTTGGTTTGCCTGCAGGAACGCTGATGAAATCCAGTCTCAGGCAGAGGCAGGAACGCTGATGAAACGCTGATGAGTCGGGTCTCAGGCAGCTGGAAACCGCACGACCCAAGAGGGCCTCTGCACTTCTCTGACTCCCGACAGAAAGCAGCAGGAATCAGTGTGCTTATGTCTCCACCCGCCTCTGAAACAGGCGGCCTCACCTGCAGGAAAGCTGATGAAATCCAGTCTCAGGCATCGGCAGAAACGCTGATGATAATGATATTGGGTTTCAGGCAGCTGGAAACTGCATGACCCAAGATGGCCTCTGCACCCCTCTAAGTCCCAACAGAAAACCCTTTCTAACTCCTCTGAAATCAATATTAAGAAGAGTTCTATCTGTTTTTCTCAATCTGCCTTGTGAGCATAGATTATTATTGAAACCTCTGATATATTTTGAATTAATTTTTGTGAAAAATAGAAATGGTGCCTGAGTTTATTTTTTTTACATAGGACAATATGTTTTATAGCACCATTTTCTGAAGAGGATTTCCTAATTCCTTTTTATGTACCTAGCTTTTTAATCATATTTTGATGATAGTATTCAGCATTTGGTGATTAATATTTGACTTATCCTGCTTTATCAATTGGAAAATTTTTCTGATACTTAAGCTAAATATATATATACTAATATGAAACCCAAATTTTACTTCATAATTCTTAAAATAGAAATAAACACCAAATTATTTATTTTCCTGAACTAAAACTAATTTTTTTGCTTGTTTTCTTCTTCAGGAGTTATCTTGTGATAGTATTATTCTGTGGTCTTGTAACACTTGAATTTGTTAGCATTTTATTATGGATAAATATAGTCTTGCCTCTAGAGTGAAGTGAATGAAAAATAATGTAAGCTCACAAGATGGATCAGATCAAGGCCTCACTTTTACTTTCTACCTGCCTCTTGTCTTCTATTTTGTAAAATACCTTATGGGAAGATGAAATATTTAAAATTTTCTGATTTCAGAATCTTAAAAATTCCTTATGTCCTTGAGTATTCAATCACTGACACTTGAAATTGGCTTAGGTAAAGTTTTCTTTTTGTATATTGTATAAATTAAAAGGTATGATCACCTACACCTAATTTTTATTCATATATGCTCTTAATAAGTCTCCCATGCCTTGATTCCTAGATGTCCGGTTATTTCTTTTTTGGAATTTATGGCCTCTGCCTTTATTTTTGACACTTTTTTTGTTTGTTTGTTTGTTTTTGCTATGAAGATTCAGGTCTTCTGTAATTCATTTGTTTTTCTATATGTGTAGGTTCTGTGAAGTAATGTAACATCTTGCTAGAAGATTGGTGGCAAAAGGCCTAATAAACAGTATATTGTAACTGTTAGGGAACAGATAATTTTTCCCTCTTTTGGTTGTATAGGTCAGCATGTAAGATTATTCTAAAAACTGGTACATTGTTCAGTGGTTTTATTTAATAAAATATTTTATTTGCTGTTCTTCTGTTATGCACATTTTCTAATATTTTGTTTGTTTATTTTTTGTATATTTTAATCTTTGTTTTAAAAGAAAACAATAATCACAATAGAAAAAGCTTTCTTGATTATTTCATATAATTTGTGCTCGAAAAGCATTAACATATCAGTTTCTCTTCTAAATAGACTCTTCTAAAATAACTTAGGATCTGTGTGAATGGAATCTCATTTGTTTTAATTATGCAACCACTGAGAAAGTTCTAACATGTTTTTCTTTATTGCTTTGTATTCAAATGAGTATACAAACTCCTATACAGACACTTGCATTTCAATTACAAGGTGATAATAGTCCCGTTTTCAAATTTTGCATTCTTTGCCCATCTGTCCTTATTTACTAATTTCTTTTAGTTTATGTTGACAAAAATATATATTAATCCTCACTTGTTGCTAAACTCTTAAGTATCCTACCAACAGTGATTATTTTAAATTCTACCCTTTTACAAATCTTTATCAAGAAAATTAAATCATATTTAATTAGGTTAAATGAATCCAACAAACATACAGAATAATTGCTTCACAAATGTTTTCTTATTGTCACAAATTGTCTTAGATTCTAGAAAGTTTTAACAAACAGATACAGGCCAGTCCTCTTTAAGGCTGATATAAATGGGGAAGATGGAGATTCAGACTGGCAACATTCATGTTGGTGCTATGAGAAATGCTTTAGCATTTAGCAAACTTGTGTTCTCTTTATCACTCATACCCACTTGAGATCTGCCACCATTTTTTGCAATTTATTTTCTTCAATATACTGTTTTATTCATACTCAAAACTCCCTTAGTTTTTGAAAATTGAGCCAATTAATTTTAGTTTGCCAATCAAACATGGGTTAACCTTGTGTGATGCAAGTCTAATCCCTGTTATAATATTGCTCTAGCCCCAGTGTTTGGATTAATTCTTAGGAACTAGAATTTGGTCTAATGCTTGGGACAAAATACACTTTAATTATGTTTGTTATATCACTATTCCTCAACAGTATTGGAACAGAAAAGTTTTATTCCAAGAAACTGATGCTGCAGATGTGCTGCGTCTCAGCAATTGTCTTCGGTTATAGCACTTCATGAGAAGAAAGCGGGAGAACTAGTGGCCGAATATGAAATATGAAATAAATGAAACCACACAGAGAATGTGGGGTCAACACGTTTCTGGCAGGAGTGCAACAAGTTTAATTCTTTAAGCAGGGGAATTTATAGGTGTAAAATTAGCCACAGGTGAAGAATAAATGTAATCACAAAGCCTAGTATGACAACAACAATACCTAAACTATGGGTGTGACTATAAAAATTCTAAGTTACAAGAGAGAAGCTCACAACTCAAGGTAACTCCTTGCAAGCTTACTTTAAATGCAAAATCAGGATTAGGAGGGAGTAGAAAATATCTAGGAACTTGATCTTTCTAGTCTGGACTCTATAGTTTTAGAGGTTAAGTGAAGGGAGGAACCAAATCCCCAAGAATGAGCTTCCCTATTTCTAAAGGAGGGTCAATAGTCAAGATCTGCATTCTGGTTGTGCCCTTGATTACTAGAAACTGCAGTGCAAAGAGAAAAATTGTCTTTGCTTTTAGGACTGACTATATCCAGAAAAAGGGGTTCTCAAATAAACTTTGGTGCTGGAATCTATGAGTCTAATTATTTGAAAGAGGCCATTATTTTGCCTGATATATATAAAGGAGAGATATTCAAATACTGGCTGAAAATGTAATGCCAGGCATCTCTTTGGAAATCTTTCAACCATCCAAGCAGGGGAAAAGGGTGTCCAAAGCGGGCCTTTTGAGGAACCCCATGGGGGTTAAATTAGTTCTACCCACCAGGAAAATCTGACGGTACATCTGGTGGGCTGAGTCCCCCTAAAAGCTTACGTATACCCTGACAAACTGACATTTTAGCAGAAGTGTATATTTTTGTTTCTCCTTCTATTGTTAATTTTCTTTCATCTATCCAGAGATATCATGACTTGGGATCTCTAAAGGCTTTCCTGACTTTTTCCTGTGACCCAAAAACCAAAAAACAAGCAAACAAAAAACCAGAAGGAGTAGCCCCAGTGTCCTGTTTGGTGTATCAAAATCAAACTTAAAATATGATTTTGGTGTAAATAAAAAGAACTTTATTGCTCACTTAATGTTGTTCATTTTGAGTAAAGTTTCAATGCTCATATACAAATCTAAAATTTGGCAGAATTGCCTTTGAGTGATACTTCATGATGAGAAAAAAATTAATCATTGATTTTCTTGGATTAGGTCATCAGATTTGAATATAAAGACTTATTTCCCTTTTCATTAGATTGCACAAGGAGTATCTATATAGTGCATTATTATTTACAGAGATTCATAAAAATTAATATTAAAGTTAATTTTTATGGTAAGAAAAATAGCAATGAAGGAAACAGTGACTCTGACATATATACATTTCTCAACCTTTCCAGCAAAGGAGCAAATGGTATTCAAACTGAAATAGAGACTTAAGAATTCATGTGGACATGTATCATTACTTAGAGGATTTCTGAAATTGATATCTGACTTTATTAATCTGATGTTTCTATTACATGTAACTTTTTGTTTGTTTGTTTTTGGGTCACACAAGGTGGCTATGCAACTCAGAAATTGCTCTTGGGTTGGAGGACCATAAGGGATGCCAGGGATCAAACAGAGGTCCGTCCTGGGTCAGCCAAGTGCAAAGCAAACAACATGACTCTGGCCCACCTATTAGTTGTAACTTTTAAAAATAATCTCCTATTTAATTTTCCATCTTTGGCTTGAAGAGTAATTTAGTGATAACTTTTTAAATCCACACAGGTATATTCAAGCACAAATATATGAGTGAATAAAGTTGTCTTGACTTGTAGCTTAGCAATGAGAACTGATTTTAGAATTTTCTTTTTAATGCTTAAATTCACAACAAAAAAATCAGTCAGAAAATTTATAGAAACATTTCTTTCTGGCAGAAGAGTCGAAACTGGGCATAACTTTGGAGGACTTAACCAATGGACTATGTACAATATTGGCATAAAACATTTAATAGAGTAAATAAACAGAGTAGGAGGTCTATCCTTTCAGGAAAAAAATTTATTTCCAAAGAGAATATCTTAAGTTATGGGTTTATTTGTATGAAGTCAAACATCTGGCTAGCATTTGAAAAATTGATCAAATATTCAAATAGAATCCTAAATTATCTGTAGAAAGTTGTTTTGAATCTATATCAAATTTATAATATTGAAACAATAGTTTTTTTCTTAAATTTTATTTTATTGAAGACATTGTGATTTATCAAGAACTTCAGTTGGTATCCTATATATAATCTATCAGGGCCAGTACCACCACCAATATAGACCTTCCTCCACTAATATTTTACCCTCTTTATCCCCAGCTTTCCATTTTAAATTTACATTATTAAAGTTTGGGTCTTTTGATTTCATTGTTATTGCCTTTGGTTTGAATACTTAGTTCTGTCCCTCCCTTTACCATTATCAATCCACCTAAGACTACTTGAATTTTGTCTTTAAGAGTTGATCACTAAAGACATTATTGATCTCCAGCTGAGTTACTGGTTTTTGTCTCTCTTGTTTATGAAACTCATTTTCCATTGTTAGTCATTCCCTTCTTCATAAAAATTGGCCTTATTTGTTTTCAATATTCTCCAATTTCTAGGTTAACCTTTCATCTCAAAGTAATACTTTCTCATTTGCTTCTATTTTAATTATACCCACAAATGTAAGCATTAAAACGCAACAGAGCTTGCCTATTCAGGTCCTTATATTTTCTATTTCTGCTCTATGCTTAAATTTATTTTAGTTCTTTAGATTATTAATTTTGCAGATATTCATAATAGCATTACTTTTGGTGTGACTCAGGGGATGCCATAAGGTGTAAGAGCTAAATTTGAGTTTGCTACGTACATGGCAAGCATCCTACCCACAGTACTATCTCTCACGCCTCAAATATTTTATTTTTAAAAGCTAAATTGATTTTTTTTCTGTAGCATTTTTCCTTTAACCACATCACTTTTTGTCAGGTAACATTGTTAGTTCATCTTTGACATCTAATGACATGACGTGTGACAGTCTTTTTACTCTTATTTTCTATAATTTCTCATTTTTATTAAGTTAGCTTATTATTTGCCCTTGTCCTTGATGATAATAACCAGAATTATTATTTAATGATATGTGAGGTAATTCAACTCTTATGCTCAGAACTACTTATCATCATACTCAGAGTAAAAGACAAGTATATTAGAGTAGCTTCTAATTACACATAACTTGATTCTCTACTTCTCTGTATTCATTCCCTGTAAGTCTTCTCTAGTGCTATTTCTAAAGTGTGGAGGTCAAGTTCCAAATCAAGGGATTTGGTATTTGATATTCTCTAGAGTCAACTTTTTTCTTTTTTTTTTTTTTTTTTTTTTTTTTTTTTTTTTTTTTT
>PVKC010035142.1:0-13544 GCA_004027635.1 Crocidura indochinensis | reverse complement strand
GAGCCTTGCTGTCAGCAAAGGTAGTCTGAGAAATTTCTGTCCTCTTGATTTCATGGAGGTATGTTTTATGTGTCAGCATGTAGTCTATCCTGGAGAATGACTCATGTACATTGGAGAAGAATGTGTATCCAGGTTTTTGGGATGGAGTGTCCTATATATATCTACTACTCCTCTTTCTTCCATTACTCTTTTCAGGGCTAGTATGTTTTTGTTGGTTTTCAGTCTGGTTGACCTATCAAGTGTTGATAGGCCGTGTTGTGGTCTCCCACTATTATTGTGTGATTATTTACTTCTTCTTTCAGATACGTCAGTAATTGTATCAGATAAATTGCTGGTCTCTCATTGGGTGTATATATGTTTAATAGTCTGATCTCTTCCTGTTGCACATATCCCTTGATTAGGACATAGTGTCCATCTTTGTCCCTTACCACTTTTCTGAGTATAAAGTTGGTGTCATCAGATAATAAAATGGCCACCCCAGCTTTTTTGAGGGTGTTGTTTGCTTGGATGATTTTCCTCCAGCCTTTGATTTTGAGTCTATGTTTGTTCTGACTATTCAGATGTGTTTCATGTAGGCAGCAGAAGGTTGGATTCATCTGTTTGACCCATTTTCCCACTCTGTGTCTTTTAATTGGTGAATTTAGTCCATTGACATTGAGGGAGATGATTGTCATAGGATTTAATGTAATCTTTGTAGATAAGTTTGCTCTGTTTGTTGGTCTCTTGACTTACAGTAGACCTATCAGGTTTTCCTTTAAGGTGTTTTATCATTTTTGAAGATTCTGAGCTACTCTTTATCCATAAAGCTATGTATTTTTCCTTCAAACCTGAATGTGTGTCAGGCTGGGTGCTGTATTCTCGGTGAGGCATTCATTTCATTCAGTCGTCATAGTGTCCCACCATTGTCTCCTGGCCTTGAGAGTTTCTTGTTACATGTCTGCGGTAAGTCTCCTTTGAATGTAATTTCCCTTTTTGACTTTGCTGCGTTCAGTATTCCATCTCTATCTGTGGGATTTGTCATTGTAACGAGGACGTGTCTTGGGGTGTTTTTCTTTGGGTCTCTTTTAGCTGGTACTCTTCGGGCATGCAGGATTTGATTGCATGTAGTCTTTAACTCTGGGATTATCTCTTCGATGATGTCTTTGGTGGTTGATTCTTCTTGGAGATCTCCTACCTGGGTCTCTGGGATTCTAATGATTCTTATGTTGTTTCTGTTGAATTTTCACCTGCTCACATTCCTTGAGTACTTATTCCATTGCCTGTTCATTTGTCTTAAGATTCTTTTCCACTTCTTCTGTTGTGTTGAATTATTCTGCATCGCATCTTCCAGTACTATGATTCTCTCCTCAGCTGATGATACCCTGCTGGCAAGGCCATTCATTGAGGTTTTCAGTTGAGCCACTGTATTTTTCAGATCTGTTATTTCAGTTTGGAGTTTTCTGATTTCTGTCTTTGTGTTCTATTCAGATCGATTTATGCTTTTTTTTACTTCTTGAATCATCTTCCATATTGCTATTTTAAGTTCCTTGTTCGAGAGGTTAATCAGGTGGTTGGAATTTATTATATCATCGGAGATTTCATCTTCATTTTCAGTGCATGGTGTTTGCCTGTGAGGTTTCACCATTTTCACGCTTGTAATGTTGTTTTTCCTGTTTGTTGTGGTGGGATTTATTGGTTAGAAAGTGTGCAGGGCCGTGAAGTGAAGCGAAGTCTTCTTTTGCCACTAGTTGATAGATACGCAGAAAGAGGGGAGGTTTCCCTTGAATCCTCAGCCTGGTCAGAGGCTCAGCAGGGTGGGGCCTCCACAGGCCAGAGAGCTCAGCTTATTGGACAGTGACCTCACAGCCAAGTTACTTACAGGCAGCTTCAGAATGCAGTTTTTTGGGGGTACTGGGGAGACCTTCAGGATTTAAACACACAAGCAGACAGGCAGAAAGAGGGGATGGTTCCCTTGAATCCTCGGCATTGTCAGAGGCTCAGCATGGCGGGGCCTCCGCAGGCCAGAGAGCTCAGCTTATTGGACAGTGACCCCACAGCCAAGTTACTTACAGGCAGCTTCAGAATGCAGTTTTTGGGGGTGCTGGGGAGACCTTCAGGATTTAAATGCACAAGCAGACAGGCAGAAAGAGGGGATGGTTCCCTTGAATCCTCAGCATTGTCAGAGGCTCAGCAGGGTGGGGCCTCCGCAGGCCAGAGAGCTCAGCTTATTGGACAGTGACCCCACAGGTAAGTTACTTACAGGCAGCTTCAGAATGCAGGTTTTTGGGGGTGCTGGGGAGACCTTCAGGATTTAAACACACAAGCAGACAGGCAGAAAATGGGGACAGTTCCCTTGAATCCTCAGCGTGGTCCCTCTCCCCCTTTTCATTGCTAAACAGCATATTTTCACTTTAGGACTTTTTACCAGTTTCTTTGATTTATGTTAATCCTTTTTTGGGGGGTCATACCCGGCAGTGCTCAGGGGTTACTCCCGGCTCCATGCTCAGAAATTGCTCCTGGCAGGCACGGGGGACCATATGGGGCACTGGGATTTGAACCGATGACCTTTTGCATGAAAGGCAAACACCTTACCTCCATGCTATTTCCCGGGCCCCGATTTATGTTAATCCTATTCCACATGGAAATAGAATAATTTTGTCATTGTCTTTTACTTGCCTATTTCACTGATCACAGTCATCTACCATTCATCCATTTTGTCCCCAAAGACAAAATTTCATCAGTTTTAACAGTTGAGTAGTCCTTTACTGAGTAGATACACCCCTGTTTTCTGTAATCTGTGGATAGGCATTGAAGTTGTATCCATGTATTCAGTGTTGTAAGTATCGCTACTACAAAATAGGGTTCAACTATCCTTTGGAATTAAAGCTTTATACTCTTCAGATAAATACCTATGAATTATATCCTTGCATTATGTGGTAAATTCATTTTAAGGACAATTTTCATATCATATTTGTTATAAACATGGTAATGCTCTTTATTTTTTCATGTTTACGTAAGAAAGCAGAATTTCATAATTGAACATCTTATATCCATTAGATGTCTGCTGCAAACAAAAAAAACCAGACTGCTTATCCCTGCCATGGCCTATGCAAACGGAAGGCTATTTTAAACTGGCTTGCTGCAGCTATGAACAGTCCCACCTAAAAGAGCTCCTTATGGCTCCTCAACAGAGGTGAGCTTGTCCCACCCATGAAGGGCAGAGCCAGAGGACCCTGGGCACTACATTAGTTTTGCAGCTGCACACATCTCATAGCCAATGAGCCCCAGCACAGCACATAGAAAACATCACACCTCATCTATAGGTTTTAAGAAAAATAAAGACATTTTGCAATAATTCTCAGAGATAAAAGAGAGGAAGGCTGGAAGGTCCAGCTCATGATATGAAGCTCACCACAAAGAGTGGTCAGTACAGTTAGAGATATAACTACACCAACAATTATCATAACAATGTGAATGAAAGGGAAGTAGAAAGCTGCTCTCAAGTACAGGAGAGGGGTATGGGGAGGAGGGAGATTAGGGATATTAGTGATGGGAATGTTGCACTGGTGAAGGGGGGGTGTTCTTTACATGACTGAAACCCAACTACAATCATATTTTTAATCAAGGTGTTTAAATAAAGATACTTATAAAAAAGAATGAGCTGAGTAAATAACAAAAACGCAAATAAAAATAACACAGTTGAAATAAAACATAAATAAAAATCAAGAAGGTATGAAAATAGAAATAAAAAAACTTCAAACTGAAATAACCAAACTATAAAACTTGATACTGCCAACTGACAACTGAATCAATGAGCTGAAAATGAGATGTATAACAACTCCATACAACAGAAGAGATTGGAAAAAATATTTATAAAATGATCAGACAATGAAAAAATTCCTCAAAGAATGTGTGAACAGATGATGATAGAAGTCTTTCATAAACTCAACAGAAACAATATAAGAATCATTGGAGTCCCAGAGATCCAGGAAGAAAATTCCCAGGTCAAGGACATCATTGCAGAGAAACTCCCAGAACTAAAGAGTGTAGGCAACCAAATTCAGTATGTTCAAAGAGTAGCAGATAAAAGAGATCAGAAAAAAAGCTCCCAAAGTTACATCTTAAACACAATGACAAATCGCACAGATAGGAATAGAATATAGAAAGCAGCAAAATAAAAAGGGGAAGTTACTTTCAATGAAACATCCTTAAGATTTACAACAGATTTGTCACAAAAGATCCTCAAGACCCAAAGGCAGTAGTGGGATATAGTGACAAAACTCAACAAAATGAATTCTTCACCTAGAATACTGTATCCAGCCAGACTCACATTCAGGTTAGAAGGAAACATACATGCCTTCATGGACAAATAACAACTCATAAACTTTACAGACTCAAAACCAGCCTTCAAAGACAAACTGAATGGTCGACTTTAAGACAAGACAGACCAAGATACACAACAAACTCCTACACAAAGATGACACTAAATCCTATGACAATTACCTCTCTCAACGTCAATGGATTAAATGCAAGCATAATGAGACACAGAGTGGCAAAATTGATCAAAAAGCTGAATCCAACAGTCTGTTGTCTACAAGAAGCACATCTGAATAGTCAGAACTAACATACACTCAAAATTAGAGGTTGGAGGACAATCATTCAAGCAAACACTCCATTTAAAAAAGCTGCTGTTGCCATATTAATTTGAAATGACACAAACTTTAGACTTAGAAACAGTCATAAGAGACAAAGATGGATATTTCATAATAATCAAGGGACATTTACAACAGGAAGTCACTCTCCTAAATATATTTATGCACCGAATGAGGGACCGGCAAAATGTTTAATACAACTATTGCCAAATTTAAAAGAAAATATCAATAGCAACACAATAATAGTGTGAGACCTCAATATCACCCTGTCACCCAGGTCAACATAGGTCAACCAAGCTAAACCCAACAAGTAAGGAGAAATAGAAGAATGTGGAGCAGTAGATATATAGATAGATATAGATATAGATGGCTTTCCACCCCTAGAAAACTTGGTACACATTCTTTTCCAATGCACATAGGTCATTCTCCAGGATAGGCCACATACAGGCCCATGAAGCATACCTCCATAAAATCAAGAGGAAAGAAATTGTACAGACCACCTTCTTAGATCATAATGCACTAAAATTAGAAGTGAACTACTAAGGGACACAAAAGAAAAAGTTCAACACCTGAATATTAAACAGCTCACTACTAAACAACCAGTGGGTTAGAAATGAAATCAAAGAGAAAATCAATAGATTACTGGAAACAAATGAGAATGAAGACACAAATTACCAGCATTTGTGGGACACAGCAAAAGTGGTACTAAGAGGAAAATTTATAGCTTTGCAGGTACATATCAGAAAGGAAGAAGGGACCTATATAAATAACTTAATAAAAACATAAAATTAGAAAATTGTCTAAAAATGAACAAAAACAGAAAGGCAGGGGAAATAATAAAACTTAGAGCAGAAACTAATGAAGTAAACATCCAAAATGCAGTTCAAAAATCAGTGAAAGCAAAAGTTGGTTATTGGGGATAAAAAAAAGTTGGTTATTAAAAAAACAAGATTGATAAACCACTAACAAAATTCATAAAGAAAGGGAGAGAGAAACTTAATAAACCAAATTAGAAACGAAAAGAGGGAGATCACTACAGATATTACAGATTAAAAGGGTAATCGGAGATACTTTCAGAAACTCTCTGTCACAAAATAATAGAACCTGGAAGAAAAGGATAAATTCTTGGATTCTTATAATCTTCCTTGGTTGAACTAGGATGATCTAGCATATCTAAACAGACCCATCACTATTAAGGAAATAAAAATGGTAAGCAAAAGTATTCCAATAACAAAAGCTCAGGCACAAATTAATGAATTCATTAATGAACTTTTTCAAACCTTTCAAGAGTACCTACTACCAATACTTTTCAGGCTCTTCCAGAAAATTGAAGAAACAAAGACACTTCCAAGGAATTCAAATCTATCATCACCCTGATACCAAAAACAGAGAGAAATGCTTCAAAAAAGAAACAGACCAATAATGCTGATGAACACAGATGCAAATATCCTCAACAAAATTCTAGCAAGTAGGATCCAATACCTCATTAACAAGATCATGCACAACGACTAAGTAGATTTCATTCCAGAGAGTCAAGGAGGATTTAAAATACATAAATCGATCAAGATAATACACCAAATCAACAAAAGGAAAATTAAAACCAATTGGTCATATCAATAGATGCAGAGAAAGCACTTTTTAAGAGCCAACAAACATTTATGATAAAATATTAAACAAGATGGGAATGAAAGGTTTTTATCAGTATAGTCAAGGTCATTTATCACAAGCCCATGGCAAATATTATACTTATTGGAGACTAACTAAAGTCTTTACTCTAAAATCTAGTACAAGGCAAGGATGGCCCCTCTCACCGCTCCTATTTAACATAGTATTGGAAGTACTTACCATAGCAAATAGGCAAGAAAAAGATATCAAGAACATCCAGATAGGAAAGCAAGAAATCAAACTATCACTTTTTTGCAGATGACATGATACCATATTTAGAAAGCCCTAACGACTCTACTAAAAAGCTTCTATAAACAATAGATTCATATTCTGCACAGTCACAGGCTACAAAATTAACACTCAGAAATCAATGGCCTTCTTATATACAAATAATGATAAAGAAGAAAATTACATTAAAAAACAATCCCACTAACTGGAAAGCCTGTATGGAGTACAGGTGGGGGTGGGCTGGGAGGGAGGGAGATTTGGGATATTGGTGGTGGGGAACTTGCACTGAAGACGGGGGTGAAAAAAAAAAGTTAAAAAAAAAAAAGAAAAGAAAAAATAAATAAATAAATAAATAAATAAATAAATAAGGCCTCCCAATTCTTATCACAGGCTGTGTTCTTCACACTGACTGTATAGAAAGAGGAGGTACAGTAAATGCACCCCAAATACACCTCAACCCAGACCCTTGCCTGGTCTGTATTGGGAATTTAGGGGACAAAAAAAAAAAAAACACAATCCCACTCACATTAGCATCACAGAAACTAAGCTACCATGGAGCCAACTTAATTAAAGAGGTGAAGGTTCTATACAATGAAAACTACAAAACCCTGCTTCAAGAAATAAAAGACATGAGGAAATGGAGATACATACCCTAATCATGGATTGAGAGGATTAACATCATTAAAATGGCCATACTTCCCAAAGCATTGCACAGATTTAATGCACTTTCTCTAAGAATACCCATGACATTCTTCAAATAAGTGGATTAAACACTCCTGAAATTTATTTGTAACAATAAACACCTACGAATAGCTATAGCAACACTTAGGTTAAAGAAGATGGGAGGCATCACTTTCCCAGCTTTAAATTGTGCTATAAAGCAATAGTCATGGAAGTGAATGGAAAACAGCATGATATTGGAATAAAGACAGACCCTCAGATCAGTGGAATAGACTTGAGTATTCAGAGAATGATGCGAAGACATACAATTCATTAATCTTTGATAAAGGAGTAAGAAACACAAAATGGAGCAACGGAAGCCTCTTCAACAAGTGGTGTTGGGACAACTGGTCAGCCACATGCAAAAAAGTGGACTTGGATCTCCATCTAATACCATGCACAAAGGTCAAATCTAAGTGGATTAAAGACCTTGATATCAGACCCAGAAACATAAGGTATATAGAAGAACACACAGGTAAAACACTCCATGACATTGAGACTAAAGGCATCTTCAAGGAGGATACATCATTCTCCAAACAAGTGGAAGTAGAGATAAAATAATTTCTCCACCTCAAAAGAAAAAATGAATAGATTACAAAGGCCATGCACAGAATGGTAGAAACTATTCACCCTCTACCAGGGGTCTCAACCTCAATTTACCTAGGGCCGCAGAAGGCAAAGTTGGAGTGATCCTTGAGTGCAAAGTCAGTAGTAAGTCTTGAATATTGGGGGTGTGACCCAAATAACTAAAACAAAACAAAAAAGATTCCTCCGTACAAAATGTTGTATGGAGGACCGTTTGTGGCACGCGGGCTGCATGTTTGAGACCCCTGTACCTAACAGATATGTGGCTAACATCTAAGATACACAAGGTACTGGCAGAATTTAACAAGAAAAAGACATTTAACCCAATCAAAAATTGGGAAGAAGAAATGAACAGACACTTCCTCTAGGAAGAAATACAGATGGCCAAAAGGCACATGAAAAAATGCTCCCCGTCACTAATCACCAAGGAGATACAAATCAAAACAATGAGGTATCATTTTATTCCACAGAGAATGGTACACATTACAAATCACAAGAACAATCAGTGTTGTCAGGGATGTTGGGAGAAAAGAACTTTCATTCACTGCTGGTCGGAATACTGTCTCGTCCAGCCTTTATGGAAAACAATATGGAGATTCCTCAAAAAACTAGAAATTGAGCTCCCATATGATCCAGCTGTACCACTCTTAAGGATATACCCTAGGAACACAAAAACATAATACAAAAATGCCTTCTGCATGCCTATGTTAATTGCAGATCTATTTACAATAGCCAGAATCTGGAAACAACTGTTATGCCCAACTACAGATGAATGGCTAAAGAAATGTAATACGCAATGGAATACTATGCAGCCACCAGGAAAAATGAAATCATGAAATCTTCCTACACATGGATGGACATGGAAACTCTTATGCTGAGTGAAATGAGTCAGAAGGAGAAAGATAGACACAGAATAGTCTCACTCATCTGTGTTATTTAAGAAAAATAAAAGACAGTATGGTAACAATACCAGAGACAATAGAGTTGAGATTTGAAAGGACCAGCCTGTGATATGAAGCTTACCACAAAGATTGGTGAGCACACTTAGAGTAATAACTAAACCAACACCTATCATGATAAGACTAATGAGTGAGAAAATAAAATGCCTGTCTGTAGACAGGCATGGAGTGAGGGACGAAAAAGATGGGGCATTGATTATGAGAATACTGCACTGGTGAAGGGCTGTGTACTTTTTTGACTGAAACCCAACTACAAACATATTTGTAATCATGGTTCTTAAATAAATATATTAATTTTAAAATTAGATCATAAGACAAGTTTTTTGAGGGTATGGAGAAATTAAATCCTTTATGGACTGCTATTGTGGATGTACAACTCTCCATTTGCTATGGAAAGCGGCATAGAAGTTCTGAAAAAAATTGAAAGTAGAATAAATATACTTCAGCAATCTTCTATGTACCCTGTCTAAAGTTGTTGAAAACAGCATCTTGAGAAGATACTTGTATACCTGTGCTCATAATAGCATTATTCACAGTAGAGTGTTGGTTTATTGGTCTACCATACTCAATATTTGTACCCTACGATGTGATCTAGTGATGGGATATTGGATTATCCCCTAGGTGGTATTTCTATCCCACCCTAGTGTGTGGCCTGATTCTTGTCAATAAAAACAGGATTCTGAGGAAGTCAGAGGCTCATTCTTTGGTCGTCCACTGAGCTATGTTTCTTCTAGGAGCAGAAAGCTTGGGTGGTTGAATTCCTTGCTTGAAGGCTGGATTTCCTGAACCAATTCTTGTACCTCTTCACTATGTAAATTATTTCCTGTGTCAACATTTGCTTCCAGGCCTGCATCTCACCAGAGTCTTATTTTGGAGCCCTAACAGTAAGCAGGATTCTTACACAGTGCCTTTCAGATAGTCAAGTAGAGCTTCAGTTCACAGAAGACTCTACTAACAGTAGAACAGAGTTGGAAGTATCCCAATGTTCATTGACCGGTACATGGCTAAAAAACATGTGTAATATACAGACAAATAAAAATTATTGAGCCTTAGAAATAGATGTATGAATAAGATATGACAAAAATATACAATAAATAAATTGTGCTAATGAAATGACCCAGTCACAAAAAGACTGATATTGTGATTTCACTTATATGAGATATAGTCAAATTTATAGAGACAGAATAAATGGTGACTTCCAGATACTGGGAGAAAAGTTTCTGTCTTATAAAGTGAAAAGAATTCAGGATAAAGGTCAGGTAAGGTAGGTACATCACTTGTCTTGCATGTGACTGACAATGGTTTGATCCCCAGTACCTTATATATTTCTGAACTCCTTTAGGAAACCTGATTGCAGAGTCAGGTGTGCTCCACCCCCAAATAGATAAATGAAAATAATAAAGTGTCAACTTGCTCATCTATTACAAATCTTTCAATTGACTGGACTCTGATAGGTGATTCTTTGTCTGAGGCTTCTTACACAGTGCCTTTCAGATAGTCAATTAGGGCTTCAGTTCACAGAAGACTTAAGTGGGACTGAATATACAAGATGATTCAGTCACATGATGGCAAGTGGTAGTGACCAAACTCAATGAAGTTATTCTGGGGCAGTTAAAAGGCATATCTTTCATCTCTCTTTGTGAATTAGTCTTTGTACATGGGTTGGGTTCCCCAGAGACAATAATTGCTTCAAGTGGGAACTTTGAGAGAAAGAAGAGTCCATTTTTTAAGAAACCAAGTCAAACATAAACAGCTTCTTTCTAACTATCTTGGAAGCTGGGTAGTATAATTTCTACTTTATCTTGAGGAAAATGAGTCATCTGTGATCTTATGTTCAAAGAACTGAAACTATTAAAACACTGCTACTGGAGATGTGCATGGTTGGGGAGTTCATTTTTGGAGTTACTTACCACAAAAATAATTCCACTTTCATTGGCTAAATTGTAAGTTTGCCTGTAGCAGAAGATGAAAGTACAAAGGCAGAGTTAAGTTCCTGCCTTTTCTTTAATAACAATAAAATCTCTAGAGGATCAAGATATTTCCAACTAGGACCCAGGGTCATAGTTCAGTAAAAAGGGCATTTACCTCGCACATGGCCTAGTAGGGTTTAATCCTCAGCACCACATATGGACTCCCACACCACAAGAGTGATTCTTGAGTGTAGAGACAAGAATGTTCCCTTAGCACAGCTAGATGTAGCCCACTCCCCATATTTTCCCAACTGTTCTGCTCCTTTGTGTATTAGGATTATTTTTATTCATGTTCTTTACCATGATCTCTGCTGTGCCTCTCAGTGACTGCAATACACTTCCTGATCTCCTTTATTGGGGTTTTGCCAATGGTATAGGTTTTGAAGAAGGCGGTGCAGTCAAATGAATCTCATGTATCATTGGAAGTTAAAATGTGTGTATAGTTCATTTTGTGTTCTTGTGCTCCTATAACCATCCTTCAGAAGAATATTTACACCCCTAGGTACTGATGCCTTTTCTCCTTCTGTCATAGAATGAGAAATACATGGAAAAATGTTACCTTAACCCAAGGTAAGTTCATAGCTGGACTGAAAACCCTGTTATTAAAAATAATAACACATAAAGGTTGTTCAAAGTCATTGATATTTGGGGGTTATTTGTTGCTACAGCAGATGCTTTCTAATATAGTAGCTAACAATGATGAGTACTTTTAGAGTGACATTTAGTTAAATGCCATATGTTGATTATATTTTTTAAATTTTTATTTTATTGAAACAATTTTGATCTGCAGAGTCCTTCATAGTTGAATTTCAGATAAATAGTGAGTCAAAGCCCTTTCCACTACCAGTGTCAACCTCTATCCATCATTGGTCCCTGAGTCAATCCTATACCACCACACTTTGGCCTCTGGCCTGCCAGTATAACATGCTCATTTAAGTTTAGATTGTTAAAGGTTAGGTCCCTTGACTCTATTGTCATTGACTTTTGCTTACATATGTAGTTCCATCATTATTTTACCCCTGACAATGCATCCTAGGCCACTTGGTCCCTGCCCCAGACTTTTTTTTTGCCTTTCTTCTTAGTTTTATGAAAAAAAATATTGAGGGAATATGTGGTAAAGCAAAGTAATACGTGTTCCAAGGTTCTGTGAAAAAGGCGGGAGCCTGTATTTAAAAGATAAAAAAAAGAAATAAAAGAAAATAAAGGCAAAAAAGGGTGTGTTTGTGGCAATTTTGGTGGGGTTTGTTGTTGTTGTTGTTTTGTATTTGCATTGGCACAGCAAAAGATGGGGAAAATAGAAAGGAAAAACCTTTGGACTGAAAACAGGGAGACCCTACTCAAGAAGCATTCTGCTATAAGACTAACTACAGGCTACAGGCATACAAAGTTATCTAGCCCCAATGTCTTTCTTTGTCATCCCAGTAAAAGTTCTTCTCAATCTTGGTTGTCAGGTTTCTGTAGTTAGAGATATTGGTTTTTGTATAGATTCTATGTCAAAGGAGGTTGACATAGAGTGTTTTCTGGTTTCATCTTACCATGAGGTGGCAATGCAGGGAACCCTGTTCTGAAAGTAAGTTGTTGCTGTTACCAAGTAATCTGAACCCACTCTGGAATAAGTTGGTGCCAGGACAGCATTAAGGCTTTTCCTGGTAGAAGTCCTACTCCTGGTGCTGATGCAGAAAACCATGCTGGTTCCACAGATGAGATTCAAGGCTCAGGGGTGAATGGCTAATGTCTGATCTTCTGAAATCTAAGCTAAGTCACTATGACAAAAGTTCAGTATGTAAGGCCCCACTGCAATATAAAATGTATGTATTCCTAGCCCTATTAGATAAAAATTGTTTTATTTTATTTGTTTCATTTTCTTATGTTTATGCAAAAGGAACAATGCAACATAATACTACTGGAGCAAATGGGGTAAAATTAACAAGCCAAGCAATCCCTATAACCTGGTTCTAACACTAACTCAGAGCCCAAGAGAAACTTATCTACTAGAATTTTCTACTAAACAGTTCCAAAAAAAGGAATGGAGAAAACTACCTCAACATAAGGAAAAAGATAATAGGATTTATACCTATTAAGGAAATGCATTTGAAGAAATATACAAAGGAGATATACATATCTCCTCTAAGATTTTTTGAAATAGACTGTGTGGGGGGATAAAATCTGTAGTCTAAGAAAATGGCTCCCAACAGTCACGTATCAGGAAATGTCCTCGATCTAGGTGTTTCTCAAAAACCAAACTTGGTAGCAAGTAACAGTCCACAGCAAAGGGAAGTGGAATAAAAGGGGTCTCTGAGAGCAAACCAGCAGTAGTGGTGGTGACAGCTTCTTCTCGGGCCAGAGCAAGGCAGGCCAGAAAACTGTCCTTTTGCCTTGGGAGCTGGTTAGCAGGTGGTTGGGTGGGGTGGGGGGAACATTTCGGTTCCTGAGGAGTTAAAAACTGAGGGTGAAAAGAGTTAAATGCAGAGAAATAACAGAATGGGACTTAGAGCATGAAGGACTAGAAAAGGATTTGTAAAGTGGTAAGTAGAGGGGAAGGGAAGGGGGGGTTATATTTAGCAGGAGGAAGGACAACATACAACATAGACAGACGTTATGTATATTACAAACAGACATTAAATAGACATTGAGATACCCAACAATACACTCACACACACATAGACAGACACTGAGGATTGATCCATAGGTTACAGTTGAAAAGCTGACCCAGGTGGAATGGGTCAAAATGCTTAAAAAAATATAAAGCCGGCAAGTCAGATGTAAAGGTTTTCTATTTTCTAGGC
>PVKC010035141.1:0-13548 GCA_004027635.1 Crocidura indochinensis | reverse complement strand
ACTGGGAAGTCGCACAGTTCCTACTTACTCCTTGGCTCGCTGGCAGTTTCAGAGTTCAGCGATTTTTGGGTTCGATTCCCAGGGGTCTGGTCTCTTATGGGACTCCAAGAATTGAGCAAAGAGAGAAGCACAGGGAGACCGACATCCACATTTCACTTCCTAGTCTTTGCCAGTCTTAAATGGGTGCGTGAAGAGTGAATGCAATTTTGTGCAGTTCAGTGAAAAGAACATGGGGCCGATCCAATGCGAGGTCAGAGATCCAGTAAGCAGGTGCTGTTCTCCCCTTCTGAGAAACACAACTACTGCTCCAATTACCCAGGATGCAGAGTTCCCTTTTATTTATGCTTTTTAGAGTTCCCTTTTAAATGGGTGTTTTTTTTTCTGTGCGTACACAAAACTACATATACTATGTAGGTAGCTCATGTATGAATATCCCTGACACTAATAATGAGGGATAGTCAGAAAGGATGGGTGGCAGATGGGAGGGAGATTATCTGAGAACCGATCAGGTCTCAAGTCCTGCCTTACAGGCTTCCTTGTGCAGTAAAAAAAAAAAAAGGAAATGGCAGGACATTGAGCAAAAGCACAGAGTGGAGAGCATTTGCCTTGCATGTGTCTGTCCCAGGTTCAATCCCTGGTATCCTATAAGGCCCCATAAGTACCACGACCAGGGGTCAGGGCGATAGCACAATGATAGGGCATTTGCCTTGCATGTGGCTGAACCAGGACAGACCAGGGTTCAATCCCCAGTGTCCCATATGGTCACCCAAGCCAGGAGAGATTTCTGAGTTCAGAGCCAGGGGCCCCAAAACAAAACCAAACAAAACCAAACAGAAAAGTTACTATCACTGGAATTCCTGAGCACGGGGCCAGGAGTAGGTCCTGAGCATTGCCCATTCCCTTCAAAATAAACCAAATACACACACACAACCAAACACACACACACACACACACACAAAAGCTACAGAAAACCAATGTGTTACAACTTGCCTACACACACACACACACACACACACACACACACACACACACACACACACACACACGAAAGCTACAGAAAGCCAAAGTGTTACAACTTGCCTCCCAGAGACAAGGGGTGAAAAGAGAGGCAATTCTCAGTCCCCAAGGCCAGTGCTGGTTTCAGATTTCACCACAGAGTCCCCCAGGTTCTGAAGTCCCCAACCCATCCCACCACAGTGGTAGGAGTGACCAAAGCAGCACTTACTGGTGCAGAGTGTGCTGGGGCGTCTCAGACTTCTCCGACTGCCCGTAGCAGCTGGCCTTGGCCTCGGGAATGTAGGAGAACTTCTCGAGCATGGAAGACGCGGCCGTGGTAAGGATACCCAAGCCGTCCCTCACCCTGGCCTCCAGGCTGTAGTCCCAGTCATCGTAGGAGACAGAAATGAGGCCCGATGGGAACTCCTGAGGGATGAGCTCCGTGTTGCCTGACACCAGGCTAGGCACAATCCAGAAGAAATCGTAGCCGGTGAGGCCCAGCGAGCGTGCCTCGCTCAGGATAAGCACCGCCTCGTCCTTGGAGCAATACAGCAGGATGACCGACGAGTGAATCTTCTTCAGCTGCACCTGAGTCTTGGCGTCCTCGAAGGACGTGTCAAGCGTGATAATGTTCTGCACATCCCAGCCCACGAAGCTATTGTCCACGGTGGTCTTGACGAAGCTGATGAATTCGCGGTAGCCGGGGAAGATGGTGGTGACCAGGGAGAAGACGTGCCAGTCATAGTCCTGCATGATTTTCAGCATGACCGTGGCCTGCTGCTGGATGGATGCACCGAACTGGAAGAAGGTGGACGTGGGGTCCTGCCAGGAGGGAGGGGAAGAGGAGTGGAGAGAGAAAGAAAAAATAGATTGTGAGTGAGAGCAGAGAAAAGAGAAGCAGAGAAAAGCAAGAGGACAGCAAGGCAGGGGTGACAGTCTCTTGATGAGCCAGTGAGCAGAAAATGGGTCTCACCCACCCTCACTGCTCAAACCTTCACCCATTGGTGTTGCTCAAACTTTCACCCACTGCTGCTTCCCAAGCCTTCATCTATTCCTGCTTCCCAAACCTTCTTGTGTCTGAGTCCAAGGATGGAATGACAGATGGACTCTGCAGACACAGCAAGGAGAAATCCCGTCCACTGAGACAGGAGTGTCAAAGCCTGGGACAGGGACAGGCCCACCTGTAACTCTCATTTGCTTCTAGTTCAGGCCACAGCCAACACCATCGGCATCTGCTTCGAGGGAACCAAACATGCATTGGGATCCAGGTGCCTGTGGGGCCAGGAAATAACCCAGCTTTGTGTCTCTCCATAGGGACATCAGCAAAGAGAGGCAGAAGACATGCTAGGCATCTGGGCCAGATATACAGTCACTACATCGGGCCTGATTTGGTAAACATGCTCGATTGGTGGGGGCCACTTTGGAGCACTTGAATTCTGGGTGCTCACATGAACCAGAACAGTAGCTACAATGGGATGAACACAGTTTACCAAATCTCTCTGGGCCTTCCTAACCCTGCAAACTCCATAGTTTATCTTTTTTATTTTTATTTATTTATTTATTTATTTTGGGGGGGCATCCACACCCGAAGGCACTCAGGGATTACCCCTGGCTCTGCACTTGGAAATCACTCCTGTGGTGCTCAGGAGACCCTTGGGATGCCAGAGATTGAACCCAGTCAGCTGCATGCAAAGCAAAAGCCCTCCCTGCAGTGCTCTCTCTCTAGTCCTAGCCTTCACAGTTTAGAGCCCAACCAAGGGTACATCAGCCTGTCTTCGTCAGTCTGTCTGAAAAGAGGAAGTGGGGAGATGCAGCTTCTGCCGGCAGAGCGTAAGGAGGTGCTGATGCTGCCGACACAGCAGCAGGGCGGGGGACAGTGTGTGGGGGGTCTCCTCAGTTCCAAGAGCCCTCAGGGTGCAGTTGAACAACTCCAGGAGCTGGAGATAAACGCATTAGAGCTTGTGAAGAAGGAGAGAATGAGATGCTGAGAGAGACTGGCAGGAGCCCCAATGTGTATGGCCTTGGGGGGCTGTATTCAGTGCCTGCAATTTGATTCTGAGCACCAGACAAAGCTGCAGAGTGTGGGCCCAGGTGACAGTGATGGGGGAATGGAGGACAAGAGCCCTAGGAGTCCCAACAGCTCCCAAGCCTATGGGACCCTCAAGTGAACCAGGTTCCACCTGGACAAGGCATCCATGTTGATGTTTTGCAAACTCCGGTGCGCACCCCCTGGCTGCTCCTATAAAGTCTAGATTTGGGGGTTGTAAGCTGGCTTGGGGTGATGAGGATGAAGTTCTTTGTGGTCACTTGGCTAACAGGTGCCCAAGGTGCTCTGCTCTGCATCCATCTCAAGCAGTCTCTGCCTGAGCGGGGAGTTGTGGGGCAGAGCAGATGTCTCTGCCGAGCTGTGACGGAACGTGGAAAATGCCAACTCAACAGAAGGCCCTGCCTCTGTGCTGCTGCAAAACAGGATCTGACACATGCTGAGGGCTGCCCCCACCCTGGGGAGCTGAGTTGACTTGGAGGGTTCGGGACCCACTGTGAAGAGCCGCCCATTCGCACACACCATGGTTACCTACACACATTTAGTGCAAGCTCCATGGTTGGCATTGAAGCTTCCATTGTGTGTCTGTGTCTAAGTGTGTGTCTGTGCGTGAGAGAGAGATAGAGAAAGACAGAGAGAATGTGTGTATGTGTGTACCCATGAGAAGAATGGATGCTTCCATTCATGGTTTTCAGAACAATATTCGTCAATTGTGAGTGTCAACTCTGATAATCTTACCTTGTTTGACCTTGGCAAGTTCCCAGAAATCATAGGGGAGTTTATTGTTGTTTGTATGGCTTGTTGGTTGGTTGGTTGGTTGGGGGTCAACCACTATGCTGGGTGTGGCTATACTCCTGGTGTGGCTCAAGGTGGGGAACCCTATAAATTTTCAGGGATTGATTCTACGTACAAGGCAAGCACCCTACCTATGGTACTATTGAACTCTCTGGCCCCTGAAATTAACATTTTTATCTAAATAAATCAGCAAAGCTCTAATTGATCACAATACTCCCCCATCCCCTAAAATGCACAGGTTTGGGGGATACTTTGAGCACAACAGTATGGCCTGAAGGCGGAGAGGAAAACTTAAAATAATAATCATAATAAAACAAGAATAAATGTCACTGGACTGCTTCCAAGACTATTAATTCTATGAATTTTAGCTCATTAAATCAATTAAAGTGGGGAACAGATTTTAAGACTTTGGATAATTCTTTTTTTTTTCTCTATAGTAGCTTTTGGAGAAATTCGATATTCTTAGATTGATGAATCGTTTTAAATCATGCTTCAACAAGGCTGTGAAGTGCTCAAGGGCAGAGATTTTTTGCTCCTGTCCTCATTTCTCTGTCCCCAGAACTTGGCACCTTCCCCGTCAGTAAGTGGAGGGAGCGGGTGTGAGTGACTGAATGTAGCTTGGAAAAATGACCTTGGCCAAGCTGGTAATGGAAAAGGGGAGAATCGTCATAGCCCAGAGCACATTCAACATTCTTGAACCTTCCATTTTTCAAGTAAAAGCTCGAGTCTTCTACCATACCCTCTGAAATCAGAAGGAGCCAAGCCCCTCATTTGATGCCCCCAAATGTATTTGGGAGCCAGAGAGCTTAGGGTTCCCACTTCTCCACTCCACTTCCCTTGCATGCAGTTGATCTAGGCTTGATTCTCCGGCATCCTCAAGCCATGCCAGGAGTGATCCCTGAGCACAGAGCCAGGAGTAAACCCTGAATAAAGGTGGGTGTGGACCAGAACATTTAGATATTGATATAAACTTTATGGATATTTATAGATATTGATATAAACTTTATGGATTAGTACAGAGTGAAAATTTGAATATCCAAGCTTAACTATAGTGTAGTCATTTTATTAGTAAAGTTGAGTCATTTTGATGAAGTATACAGAGATAGCAATGGAAAAGTACTGAGACCCAGACCCCTAGATTAACTTGTAACACATGTAACCACAATTACCCATCCACCTCAAGATTTACCTTACCCTGCAGCTAAGTTTGCCCTATGGGCTCTCATTTGTGAGCACACAAAAGAATCACGTGAAGAATTATTGCAAAAAAAAAAAAAAAACCTAGTAACTATACCTCATACTATACCCAGTAAAGTTGAATTTCCCCTTGATGGATCTATGAAGCCCAGAGCTAATGGTCTTGCTCTGCTGCCTCATCTCAACAGCAGCAGGACTGATATTTTTCAACATTGATTTTTATGCAGAAACTTAGAACCCAACCTTGGAACCCAATGTGGGCTGAGAGGAAGGGACAGAGATGTGCTAAGACCAAACTGCCCAGCAAGGCCCTGGGAAGTCTCTTTCCAACTTCCTACACAGGCATATTATGTGTATTGGCAGATAGGGCAGTGGCAGACACAGATCCCAGGACCTAGCAGTGGAGATGCCAAATGGCACTTCTCTCTCAGTCCTGCACCTTCTCCCTATTCTTGCTGGAGAAGATGAGGTGATTCTGCTGAGCCTCATTCCCCTGCCACCTGGTTCCCCGACCACCAGCATTCAATTCTAAGTAAAAGAAGGACAAGGAGGGGAGGGAGTTAACAGTTTCCCAAATTTTAGGAACAGACTTCCTCCAAGTGGTTGTAGCTAGTAGATACCTGATGCCCCTAGAAACCAAAGATTTCTTGACAAGTGAACAGTGTGGTTTTTGTGTATATAAAGGCTTAAAACCAACCTTCAAGCCATAGGAGATGGCACTGACTGGTCAGCTTTGGGACTCTACTTTTGCTTGACTTGTGCTTCATAAAATTCTTAAACACAGAGCTCATTGCTTTGTGTGTTCTTTTGGATATCAGACCCCAAAAATCAGGATGAGATTGCTAGAGGCCTGGTAAGCTTTAATAAATTTCCATAGCACCCCATTAGATACTAGAGAAAAAGGCAACCTAATGGTCCTCCAACAGAATTGCAGGGAAAAGTGAAAGCGCTAGGCTTATTCTTTTGTTTTATTTTTATTTGTTTTGCTATTGGGGCACACTGGGCATTAATCAGGGGTTACTGCATCTGGCTCTGTACTCAGGAATCACTCCTAGAAGTGTCCAGGACAATAAGGGATGATGGTGACAAAATCCAGTTTAGCTGCATGTAAGGCAAGCATTCTACCTGCTATGCTATGACTCCAGCCTCTGCAGGTGGTTGTTCTATCCATCAACCTCATACACAGAACTGGTTACACAAGAAACAGGATTTTTCCCATAGTGAACTGTGAGTTCTCTGATTCTCAATGAAGAGGGGAGGAGGGGGTGGAGGGTGGCTTGTGACTCTGCTGATGGGAGTTTTTTCACCTCTTAAATGTGACAGATGAGCTCCAAGGGTTGTCCTGGAGTGAGGAAGGAATGAAAGAACGAAACTAAATGAAGAAATGATGGGAAAAAAACCAACCAGGGAACTTACAGAAAGAAAAAAACTAAGAAACTAGCAGAAGAAACGAAAGGAAGAAATGAAGAAAGAGACTAGGGGGCTCTTCTCTCTGACCCAGCCACTTGGCCTCAGGGGTCCCACCCTCTCCACTCCAGCAGCTCCTGTGAATGTGTTGAGTAGGGAGACTGAGGTGGTCTAGGGTCCACTCTTGGAGACCTCACAAACTCTGCTAGGAACTGAAGTACCTGACCCAGTATGGATCATCTCTTCAACACCCCGCCCCCAGCTCTGCATCCACGCTGTCCCTCCTCTCCACACCAGCCCATTCCTCTGAGTCCCACAAGGCTGCTAGAAGAGCTACAAACCCTGCCTGACTCCCAAACCTTCCCAGAAACGAGCCCTGCTTGGGGACACCCAGCCTTCTTGGATCTCGCTTGCCATGCATCAGCCCCCAGTTGGTTTTCATGCAGAAACTTGGAACTCAACTTTGAAACCCAATGTGGGCTGAGGGGAAGGAGCATAGATGTACTAAGACCAAACTGCCCAGCAAGGCCCTGGGAAGTCTCTTTCCAGCTTCCTACACAGGCATATTCTGTGGACTAGCGGGAAGGGCAGTAGTGGACACAGATTCCCAGGACCTGGCAGAGGAGATGCTAAATGGTACTTTTCTCTCAACCCTGCACCTTCTCCTCACTTCTTGCTGGAGAAGAAGGGTGATCCTGTTGACCCCCACCCCCTGCCAGATGGACATACTGGACCCATCTCTGACCAGCCCTGGCAGAAGCCCCCCCCCCAAAGCAGTGCACAGCCGGGATGGGGAGAGAGAACAGATTTCAGACACCCACTTGGCTTCTGCAGAGAGCACAGCTTTCTCCCAGGCCACCCTGCAGCAGGGAACAGGCTGTTTTCAACACCAGAGATGAGGCCAGAGATGAGGGGAGAGTATTGGGGTTTGGGGTGTCTGTTACTGACTCATTACTCATTACCATGCAAGGATCCTGGTTTCATTTCTCCAACATGCCCTGTGATCGGCTGTGTTCCAGGGTTAAGCTTGATTCAATGGGCACCACGACCAAGAGGTTCCTGAGTCTAATGTCAACTTTCATTTCACTTCCCTGGGCACATGGGCTATAATTGGCACCCATGCCCATTATATGCCTGAGCCCGATGGCCCCAGAAGTGGGCTACTGAGTTGGTTAGAACCCCAGTGAATGGCATTTCTCAGAAAGAGAGAATAAATAGAAGTGAAGAGAGGTGATGTGAGCACCCTAAAATCTATGTAGCTCCATGTGGACAGTAGCTCACTTAGTGCAAGATGCTGCCCAATATTCAATGCCCCCCACTTGCCCCATGGGCTCTCATTTGTGGGTGCACAAGAGAAACATGTGGAGAGTTACTGCAAAAAAAACCCTAATAACTATACCTCATACTATACCCAGTGAAGTTGAATTTCCCCCTGATGGATCTATGAAGTCCAGAGCTAATGACCTTGCTCTGCTGCCTCATTTCAACAGCAGCAGGACTAACATTTTTCAACATTGGGTCTTCAAAGCCCAACTTTGTGTCTGCCACCCAACCAGGATCCACTATCACTAAGTTGCACTCCATAGTGCAACTTTTATTCCATAGTGGAATAAAAATAATTCAGAAAGCTTACTTCTGAATTGATTTGACTGGCCAATCTTCCATTGGGTTTGCTAGCCCTCATCTGGCACATTTTGAGACAGAGCGAACGCACTCCTCTGTCTTCAGGGAGATGCCACCAAGTTTAGATGTATCCGCCATACCTTGAGGTACCCCTGGGTTCATTTATCTCTCCTTTTCTCATGTCCAGTCCCTTGGCTGTGTGTTCTCAAGGGTACAAGAAAGCTTCATGCTAAGAGACCTGATGTTTTTCCCCTTCTCCCACCTACCTTGCACATGGCAACTGGATTTCATGTTAAAGTGCACACAGGAACAGGGATTCCCCCCCCCCCCACTGTCCTGGGTTCAATAATTTCAGCAGTTTCCACCACCTCAAGACAAAGCAGCAACACACAGCAACCCCCAGGGTGACCAATTCTCTGAGCACCAGCAAAGGTTAGCCACTCTATAAACAGATGACTTGCTGCATTACTGAGTCAGCTCTCAAAGTCAAGTCTTGAGTGTTTGAAAGAAAACGTTTCCATTTACCCTTGTCCATCATCTCTCTAAAACAGCATCCTCCCCGTCCCCCATGAACAGAATTGCACCCCGAGCGATGACCCCTCATTAGACCTTTCAGATGAACAGTCCGTCCTACCCTTGGTAGAAAATCTGCTTCCCTTGGTAGAAAATCCAATCACGTCCTTTTTTTAAAATACCAACATCTTTCCCTACTCTGTTCAAACCAGAAGCTTCATCCAAAATATTAGAACTCTCTGTCCATGGTGCTGAAACACTGAGTCTACATTCAAGAATGGTTAGAGCTGAATGAAATTAAAGATAAAAACTTTTAAAAGAGTGAGGGAAAAATATAGCTAGAGACAGAGATAAACTATAAGATGATTTTTGAGTATACAGTTGGAACATTGTATGACTGAAATTCAATAAAAATATTTTTGAAAATAATGGACTAGAGAAAAGAGGAAATGGATTAAAGAGAAATGGCCAAGGAAGGCTTCACTGCCACCCTGGCACTGACTTACTCCAAAGATGGTACTTATGATACCCTGACAACCTAGGAACAGCAACAGTCTGTCTTTGGGGCAGGATTCTCTGCAGTGCTACCTAATGGTGAGATAAAATCAGAAGACATTATACACCACACAGCCTTCGACATAGGACCTGTACAGAAACCAGGACCTATAACTAAAGAAGCCCAACAGCAACAACTTTGATGGTGAAGAACTGTTACTGGGACCCCAGAGAATGTCTAAGGGGTTGGACAACCTAGTAAGCCTGGAGCCTGGAGTTGGTCTTATGCCAACATACTTTAGAGGTGGGGTCTCCCTGTTTTTAAACCAAAAGTTTCTCCTTCCAATTTCTCCCATATTTTGCTGTGCCTATGCAAACAAGAACAACAACTGCCACACACACCTCTTTCTTTTTTCTAGTCCATCCTCTAAACTTAAAAAAGAGCGTACTAAAGCTTCTTCTTTGTATTAATGACTGTATTGGTGATACAATAATTGTCATGAATATAACTGCTAATGAACTCTCCTTTTCTTTTTCCAATTCTCTTTATATTTATTTTTTTAGATCTCCTATTTTCTTTATATTTTTGATAACTTTGCTTCATGTTATCCTGAAACAAATGTATTTTGATCAGTTATGTCAACTATGATACATTTTCTTTTAATACATTTATTTTAAAAAATAAGTCTCCATTGAGGAAGCTATGAAGACAGATTCTGCTTAGAATCCACAGCTCTTCAAGCTAAATTTACTGCTGCCAAGTCTAATCTCCCTGTTTCCTAGACATGGAAACAATCTCAGGAGTCTCAGAGACTCTTCCCAAGGCCAGTAAATTAGGGGACAGCTTTAGCACACACACTGTGTGTGTGTGTGTGTGTGTGTGTGTGTGTCTTGCTCTGGCCGATTCCGCTGGTGGCAGGTGTGAAGGGTTTGCTACCAAGGGAACCCGCCGGAACAGGGTGTGTGTGTGGGAGAGGCGGGGGCCCTGCTGACAGCCTGCCGGGGCTCAGCTTCATGCTGCAGAGGGTGGAACATAGAGAAATGGAACCTCAACCTCCAACTCCTCCATCTGCATGATAGGAATGGATGAGCTTTAAGGGATCCTTACACTGACTTTTCTTTTTCTTCTTTCTTTTTGGTACATAGGCCACAAGTGGTAAAGTTTATAGATTAACATCTGACTCTGTGCTCAGGAATCACTCCTGGTAGGCTCAGGGGTATCCTATGGGATGCTGGAGAGAGAACCTGGATTGATCACATGTAAGGTAAATTGTAAAATCACCCCACGCTCTCTATCTCCAACCCCAGGTGAATGAGTTCAAAATAGTCACTGTATCAGATAATCCAGACCAAGCTGAGGGTATAACACGTGCAGTCTAACAATCTTCTACCTCATATGAAGTGTGAGTTGCCTGCCAGAATTGTCGTTTTTATTGGATACAGAGACCAACCCCTGTGGGGGAGTAAAGACAGAGTAAGAGCAGATAGCTCAGGCTATCCTGAGCCTGTTCTACCCAAGTTTATATATAAGACATCTTTGTTTTGAGTGAAACCAAGTTGTAAACAAATAGATACAAAGAAACCAAGGATGATCTTTGGTTTTGGTAAAACAAAGTATAATCTCAAAGCAAAAGTCTTTCCCGCCATGCTACCTCTGCCTCCCATGTTGACTTTTAGGGGTGATGCAGAGAAATCACTTGGCACCTAAAAGGGCACCGTCTGTTTAGTCTGGTGTGAATCATGGAGAAGGAAAGCACAAGAGAGACTGTGCCACTGTTAATGCACTGGCCATGCAGATGGCTAACTCTGGTTTGATTCCCAGCACCGCATATGGCATCCTGAGCCTTGCAGGGAGTGATTGTGGAGCACAGAGTCAGGAGTAAGCCATGAGAATCCCTGGGTGGAACCTTCAAGGTGGGAAAGAAGGTAAGAACCTTGACCCTCCAAGCCCCAAGTCTCACCTGTAGCCTGATGGAGCAAGAATCGCCTCCCACACCACAGCAGTCCCCTCCAACACCTATACATGCCATCTTTTCACCCAGCTCCTCCACCAGGCTCCAAAAGTAAATAAATGCCACCAACTCTTCCCAGGCAGTATGGTCCTGGCTGATGCCTCAGTGGCCCTCTCAGAAAGTAGGGGTATGGTGGGTGCAGGATCCCTTTTCTGCATGAACTACAGAAGCCCAGCACCACCCCCTACACTCTAATAGAAACGGCCCAGCTCCATGACTTCACCTTCTTACACATCAGCCTCTTCAGAAGGTGGGACAGAGAGGAAATGCACAGGAGGCTGTATCTCCTTTGCTGTCCTACTCTGTCCAGGCCTTTCCCAGGTGTCATCTACCTCTCTTCGTCCAGTTCCCCACACACGCTTAGTGCTTCCTTCTTTTGGCCGAGGGTGTCTCTTTCTGTATCTGTCTTTCTGTCTCTTTCATGTTCACATGCCACTGAAATCTGTTTCCTATCCAGGAGTCTGACAGCCACCATGACATGACAAGTTGCCGCCAACAATAACTGCTTATCAGGATGCTGCATGTCCCCATCCCTCTGGTTTCCATCCCCAGTAGTGATGCAGTGTGGGTGGTAGCCATGACCCAGGAAGCAGCTTGCTTTGGTGGAGGGGAAGAAGTCTCCTCCACAAAACAAGCTGGCAGACACCAAAGCACAGAGATGGACCCATCGCATGGCCACAGGCCAACAGCTCCATGACTCTGGACTGTCTCCAGGGAGTTGGAGGTGGTAACAGAGGTGGCTGGAACAGGGGTGGCCGGAACTGGGAGCCTGGCTGGCAAGGCCATCTCATATGCAAAGGCCCTGTGGTCAGATGGAGGTTGTGAGGGTCTGGGAGAAGCTGTGGGACTTGAAGTGGTTCTGAGAAAACATCATCCTAGTAGTCTTCATCCAGAGCTAACAGGCTATTACCTTCCTCTCACCTCCCGGCTGCCTGCAGATCTTTTCACAGTTTCTCCTTAATCTCTTTCAATAATTTCCCGGCTGCTCATCAGAGGGAAGGTGCTAATGGGCTTATTAGCGCTCCTCAGGCTTCTCTGCCATCACCAAATGCTCCACAGCTAGAGTTCAGAGTTCGAAACTGTCCCTCTGATGTACTCGGTGGCAGGGGTCAGGCCCCCTTATCTCCAGCCTGAGTTCTTCTCCACAGGAAGCAGAGACTCAGGGACCTCACAGGATGAGGTAAACCCACAAAGGTGAGGTGAACCCACAAAGCCTGGGAGCAGAATGGAGCGCCAAGCCCCTAGGCTGTTCCTGCTGTGAGACCCAACCTGATCTGTCCCAAGGACTGGCCAGGGAGAAACAAAGGGTTTCTGTATCTAGACACCAGGGACTCCTAAAAGGAGCTAAAGGACTCCTAAAAAGAGTTTGGGAGCCAGAGGAAGACCAGGGGTCCCAGTGCTTGCCTTGTTTGTTTCTTCCTAAACTCTAGAGTCAGGGCATTCAAACATCAACCAGGGGGCCAGAGCAAAGACACAAGCAGTAGGGTGCTTACCTTGTACACGATAACCTAGGTTCGATCTCCTGGCATCCCATATGGTCCCCCAAGCCAGGAGTGATTTCTGAGCGCATAGCCAGGAATGACCCCTGAGCATCACTGGGTGTGGCCCAAAAAGAAAAAAAATAAAGAAAACAATAATATCCAGGAGGAGGCCTGTCCACCAGACTGTGGCCCCTGGGGGTGATAACAGCGTCATGATGAGATGGTTGCCACAGAAGGGGCAGCTTTCTGCAATCAGCACCGTGAATAAACCTCAACAGAAGAAAAGAAAGCACTGTGGATCCCAAGCCAGGCAGTTCCATGGAGCAGGATGGACCGGACGGTGTTGAAAGCAGACAAACCAACAAACAGGAGGGAAGACCCAGCCAAAGTAATCACTAGGGACTGGATCAAAGCACTTATTATTTAGGAGGTGGAAAGGGTGCAAGAGAGAAGCTTCTTGGCACCGTCTCCTGGGTGGAGGCACAGGCACCATCCCAGCAGGCTGAGCTGGAGAATTGGGCAGAGAGCAACCCCTAGTAGACACTGCTACAAAGAAATGCATTATGGGCATTTAATTCTGAGTGTGTGGGGGTGCCACACCCTTCAATGCTCAGGACTCCCTCCTGGTTCTGCTCTCATGGATCCCTCCTGGTGAGGTGCAAGGGACCATACTAGGCTGAACCTGGGTGGGCCAAGGGCATAGCCAAAGCCTTACCCACAGTAAGGCCTTACTCACTCTGGATGGTGCCTTCAGCAGCTCCTACAGGGTGAGCGACTCAAGAGCCTCAACATGGAGCAGGAACTCACTGTTTACACACAGATGTCTGTGCACAGGGACAGGGCTGGGTCCCCAACAAAAGCACTGCCCCAGCCCCTACAGTAGGCCAAACTCCTAGTCCTCCATTGGGGCCTGTGTAGCAGTAAGTGTTGCAGCAACTGGTGCCAGACTCTGTGCTATAAGGTAAGTCAAACAGATGAATGGTGT
>PVKC010035140.1:0-13540 GCA_004027635.1 Crocidura indochinensis | reverse complement strand
AGAGAGAGAGAGAGAGAGAGAGAGAGAGAGAGAGAGAGAGAGAATGCCATCTGTTTTTAATCCTATGTATCCACAAGCCAACCCCACCCATTTTTCTGACCCTTGCATTCCTCACTGAATAAATTCGGGTTCTTGGAGGTCCTATCCTTCGACCCCAATATTAATACTGAGTCCAGAAAACCAGAGAGTGCACTTCTGGGCATGCAAATGGAAGGACTCCTAGAGTTTGAAGAGCATCTACTGCCGTTATACCTGGTTCCCCGGAATTTGAACAGAGGAAAAATTGGCTGGAATGCCTCAAGCTCCCCTAACCCTGTCCCTCCCTTTCAGCAGAGGCGCTAGAGCAAAATGAAAAGGCACTGTCCTGGCGATTCGGCCTGACACTACTGCCCCTTACATCTCATTCCACTGTTTCCTCTCCCCTTCTGGACAGACCCTGGGGCCGGAGTGGGTGGGGACTTGGGGCTGTAGCTACTGGTTTTCCGGAACCCTAGGGAAGGCAGAGGGGAAAGTCATCTAAGAGGCCGCTGTTCCACTAGGTCTGGGCACAGAACTGCCCCTCCCTTCCTCCCCGAAGTTTGCATGAAGTGCACGTTAGGCTGTAATTAGGGGATCTGGGAGGAGAACTTTCCTAGTGACGCTTTGCTTTTCTTCTGCTCTTGGTGAGAAGTGCCTCCTTCTTCCCAGGATCAGGACCCCTGCCATCCAGCGCCACAAAGAGACATTCTGCGAGCACACACACACAGACACAAATAGACTCTCCTAGAAACAAACTTAAGGTGAGAGGAAAGAGTCCTAGCTTCATTTGATCTCCAGTCTCCAGCTCTCCAACTTCTGCAGGACTTAAGAGCATCTCAACTTCTGGATTTAAGGAGAAGGTAAAACTTTCTTAATCTCTCTCTCAAGAATTAAGAGAGTGATATATATATATATATATATATATACATGTATATTATATCATGGCATATATCTATAAGATAAAATGAACTTTCCTCTTTCCCTTTAATTTTCTTTTCAGTTTAACCTGACTTGTCAACATTTTTTTTTTAAGATTTATCTTGTCAGATAAAATACTGGACTGCAATAAAAATGCTCAGACTAGAATCCGGGCTAGGATGAACTCCAGTATCCTAGCTTTGGCCAGCTCTGCAATAAATTTGATAGCTTCATGGTTTCCAAGTGGTGACTTTTCCATCTGTATTTCAGGAGTACTTTTATCACACCTGAGATAAAAATTAAAAAAAAAAGGAGATGAGAATGAAGCGAGAGCTGAGGAATGAGAATATCTATTCTAGATTTATAAGTATTGATTAAGCAAATATATAGCTTTATGGAAAAAATAAATTGCTCTAGTTATAGGTAGTATCTGTTATATTAATCGTCTTTGAAATGCAACCAGGCTTCTTCATTTCATTGTGAAACTAAGATCATAGACTATAATGTGTTTTATGTAATTATGTTGGTAGATAATTTTAATGCACTGAAAAAATAAAGACAGTTATTTACCAACAGTGCTTTTTAAAGTTTCTAGAGGGAATTGTATATTTAGACTATTCTCTAACCTAAGTAAACCTGAACTCTTCTTTGGAGCTTAAAGTTGTTTTCTTTCGCTAAATAACACTGTTGAGTTCAAAAGAGAGTTTATTATTTTGAAAATAACTTATTTAATTTCATTTATCCCTGGAAAAATATACAAAGTGGCCAGTACATTTTGGAATTTTTAGGATGGAAAGTGTTCCTGTACATGTTCCAATGTGATGTCATAAAATCAAACATACTGGCTAACTTCTTGGAAGCTAACGGTTCTTAAGAAATAAAGCCTGCAAATTAATTTCTTAGTGAAACGTACTTCTTATTCATTACAAATGCGGTTCCTGGTAACCATTTCTATTTGATTATTTCAGTGCACTAAATTTAAAGTAATTTTATACACACTTCAGTGCCTTTAGTGATTTTAATGGAATCATAAAAGGAAATATTGTTCTATCAAAAATATATCATATCTGTGCTTGCATAATAATAACTTTCAGTGTGCTATGCCTTTATGCTTAAACCAATTGTTAACTTCAGTTTAAATTCTCTTTACAAATAAAAAAAGTGTTTCTTTTATCAGTGAAATAGAATCTATGCCGGGGGTCTATTGAGCCTGTAAGCTTTAATCTTTACTTACTTTGGGGCTATCTGTTCTGTTTCATTTAATTGTTAACGCCAAGAGAAAGATTTTATGTATTTTTTTGTAATTTGTTGACAAAATTAAAAACAGCTTAAAATGGGGGAAACTAGGAAAGGGAGAAGCAATTTTGCTTAAACTTAATTAAGTGAGTGAGAGCAAACGAACATGAAGGGATCACTGATCCCTGGAAAGTATTCCCAGAGGCCAGCATTCCAAGCATGAGTGTCTGGGCTTTTGATAAGAAACAAAGAGGGGAACATCACACTCTTATAAAGAGAAACTCTGAAAGTCATCGAGGCCCTGTCTCTCAGCAGAATGACTGACACTGTAATTTAGGTGCGCTGAAGAGACTTTCACAAAGAAGAATCAATTCATTATATCCCCCAGTGGTCTTACTTCCTTTTTCTTCCTTTGAGATAAAAGTAGCACATCCAAGACAAATACAAATGCAACTAAAATATATAGAAATTTTTTGTTTGTTTTTGTTTTGGGGACACACCTGGAGATGCTCAGGGGTTACTCCTGACTGCACTCAGAAGTTATCCCTGGCAGGTTTAGAAGACCATATGAGATGCCAGGGATTGAACACTGGTTAACAGCATACAAAGCAAATGCCCTACCCACTGTGCTATAACTCTAGCCCCAGTTGTATTACTTTCTTTCTTTGGTTTTGGGGCCACACCCTATGATACTCAGGGTAGTTACTCCTGGCTATGCTCTCAGAAATCACTCCTGCGTTGGGGGGCCATATAGGAGTCAGAGAAATAGAAACAAGGTCCATCCTAGGTCAGACACATGCAAAGCAAGCACCTTATCACTGAGCTCCATTGCTAAGGCCCCAAGTATTGCTTTTTATTTGTTTGTTTGTTTGTTTGTTTTTGGGCTTTTGGTTTTGGGGTCACACCCAGCAGTGCTCAGGGGTTACTCCTGGCTCTATGCTCAGAAATCGCTCCTGGCAGGCTCAAGGGACCATATGGGAATCCAGGATTTGAACCACTGACCTTCTGCATGCCAGGCAAAATCCCTACCTCCATGCTATTTCTCCGGCCCCCCATGTATTGCTTTCCATAGATGTTCTACTATCCATTTGTGGGAATTAGCATCTTGAATGTCTAATATTGGTATTTTCTGAGTAGTTGAAAATTTCCTTTGAATATTAAGGGAGTGTAGAATTTTGTCTTTGTAAAGATAAACAAGAGTCATATTCAGAAAATATCTCCACTTTCCAGTAAATATTAGTACTAGTTTTCATTTCCTTTTGCCCAATGCTTGTTTCATTTTCCAAATTATATTTTTAAGATAATAGTGTTCCACAAATTAAGATTCCAATGAACTGAGAAGTTAACTTGAAAATAACTTGCATATAATAGTCTTTTATAACCTCCAGTTAATATTCCCACATCCTGCATTCATTATTAGTAACCCTAGTATTTAGTCTATATGACTTAAACGTACTTCATCTATTTAAAACTAACAAATTATAGGGAGGGGATGGAAACCTGAATATACTTTGAATGTTAATCAACAGCTTTTAAGGAGGATTAGAGGAAACAGCTGATTAAACAAATATTAGGTGTGGAGTGGGCGCTATAGTATAAATTAATAATGCGGCTCTTTATTTACACCATGAATGAATGGGAGGGTCTGTGGAAGTTCAATGTGTGAAGCATGGACCCTGTGTGCCACCTAGTGGATGCGTGAAAGAAGGCCTTCTTAGCAGCTTCAGACTAAAGAATTCTGAGACTTCCATTCAGTAGATGTTAAACAATAAGTACACAATAGACTTTGGGGTGGGCGATGCTTAGAATAAGTCTGCAAGTGACTTCTGTAATTAAAAAAATGAAGGCCCCACTTATCATTGAATCATTAAAATCCCAGTGATTGCATTTAAAATTAGTTTATTTTAGACAAAGTAATTAAACTACATCAACTTTCTGCCCTCAAAAAGGTATCTTTTAATAACCATAACTCATTTGTGATATAGAATTTGTTTTTTGCAATGATGTCATGACTTCATTCAGAAATTCATGGGAGATTTTTAATGTTGAATTACTGTTTCCCATATGGAAATAAACTTATACAAACGTCGTTGTTCTCAGGTTTCAGTGAGCATATAGCAGGGGTCCTCAAACTTTTTAAACAGGGGCCCAGTTCACTGTCCCTCAGACCATTGGAGGGCCAGAGTATAGTAAAAACAAAAATTACAAACAAATTCTTATGCACACTGCATACATCTTATTTTGATGTGAAGAAACAAAATGGGAACAAATACAATATGTGGCCCGTGGGCCATAGTTTGAGGACTACTGGCATATAGTAACAAATTAAATAAACTAATGTAGAAACCGAGAGATAGTATAGGAGTTAAAGCCATCCTCAGTTTGATCCTTGCAGGGCACCCAACGCACTACCTATTGTTAATCTCTGAGCAGAGCCAGAAGTAAGCCCTGAACACTTAGGGGTGTGCCACCTCTGCAAAAATAAAAAAAAAAAAAAAAGAAGGTTGGCATAAAGATTGGTACATATTCTGTAGTCTTTATTTTCTTTAAATAAAAAGAGATAGGAAAAAATTGGGGCGGTTAGTATGATATATTTTATAAATGCTGGAAATAACAAGTAAGTTAATAATTATCATATAGTATCTCAGATATGCTTGTTATTCATACATCTTGCTTCTGTACCTAGAGAGATAACTCAATAGGCACATGCTTTGCATGCTGGAGGCCTGAGTTTGATCCCCAGTACCAAGTATTTTCCTATTTTAGGGAGTAACCCCTGAGCACCCAGTATTTTGGGGAGTAACCCCTGAGCACCCAGCCAGTGTGTTCCCAAAACAAAAGAAAGAGAAGACAAGAAGAAGAAAAAAAAACTCACTTCCATTGCATTTTAATGATAAAATAAATACAATAAAAAATTTAGACAAGACCGATTACAAGGAAAACAGTTGTAAGAACATCATAAAATCATAGAAAATAAATCCATCTAAATAATGTACTGAGAGTTTAAAAAAAGAACTCCTTTCTAGGAGATATATGTTATGCCTTCAATTGACTCTTCACAAGATAAACGACTGAATGACAACAGTTTTCAGCACATCAACATTAATCAAGGCAGGTTCTGAAAATCAGATTGGAAGGGGAAATGCCTTACTAGGAAAAAATGATTAATTTTCTACCTGCTAGACTCTGCAGGTGTAATCCAGAAATCGAATTAGGTCTGCTGGTGTGGAAATTTCTGATTTAGTGGACACTGGTCTTGTGTATAGCAGTTATACCTACACAGCAAAAGAGCTACTAGCTCAATCTTTCTTTCATGCCACAAAATTATAACCTAAATCTATCAGAGGGGATATCTGGAATCTACAGGAACAATTAAGCAGAATAAAGTGTGTGATCTTAATTCTGAATCCAATAAGTCATTCTCTGTCAGAAACGAACTACTTTGTTCACAACTTCATCTTCTCATCCCTGTGGTTTATAATGAACCACATACATCATTCTAGTGAGAAAGTAAGTGAGAAATTGCCTAAAAGTTAGAAGCCCTGAAAGTAGAATTGATTATGGATTGGAAAACAACAAGAAATCTTAATGATTTCAGATGAATTAATTATATGAGGAAAGAATTCTGCCACAAGCCAAGCTTCAAATGGGTTGCTTTCCTAGTTATATTGTAGTTCTTTCACATAATGGCCTCAGCTAGTGACTGAGAAATCCTGGTGCTTGCTATTATTAGAGTTTTAGCTGTCTTCAGGTAAAGTCAGAACTTGTTTAAAATGTCAAATATTGCTGGACGATTTTGAAGGTTTTTATTTTATTTTATTTTATTTTGAGGTCACACCCAGTAGTTAGTCCTGGCTTTGGCTCAGAAAGGCTCAGGGGACCATATGAGATGCTATTTATTGTACCTGGGCCAATGGGGTATAAGGCAAATGCCCTACCGACTGTGCTATTGCTCCAGCCCCTATTATGAGTTTCTATTGATTGCGTTGTGTGTTGACTGGGGCTGGGAGTAACTATCTGAGATAGTTACCAATATTTATTTAATGAAATAAAGAATAATAAAAACAAAGAACTCAAGGTAAAAGTAACTTAGAAAACACTCTAAAGTTAGCAATCTGCCCATAGTCCTGAAGGGCCAGAGAATTTGTCAAACTTATAGAGTTTACTTGATCAAATGCTAAATTTTCGTGCCTATATACCAAAATGTTTACAATTATATATAAAATATGATTAAGTTAAGTAACATTGAAATCATTATGGTGAATCTGGATTTTTCTAAACTTTTTAGAATTTCCTGACTAAGATCTTAATTCCATCTTAACCTATGAAACATAAATTTTTCTCATTTGGATTTTTAAATTTTGGATTTGGGTGAATTATTTTATTTTGCCATATTTGCATTTATTCCAAAACACTTTTTGTTGAATACTTGTTATTAGCTAGTCATTTAACTAACTTTTTGTACTCTATCCACCTCATTTTACTCTATAAAAATTCACTCAAAAGTTAAAAAGTTGAAATTAATGATAATCAATCCAAAATATTGCAAAATTCAACATTTGCTTGAGTAACGGAAACAAGCAAATGGTTGACTTCATAACTTTCTCATTAAGACAATTTTGAAAGTGTATCTTTTATATCTATTTCCCTTAATTGTAGTCTCCTAGGTAAAAGGTTTTGTGTCTTGGCGATGTGTGTACAAATGGACTAGGAGAATTACTTAGATCCTCCCAAAACCCAGGTTCTAATTATTTGTTTTTCCTGTGTGGAGTAAAAAAAACAAAAATGTATTTGCACACAGTTGCTGCCTAACAGTTCACACCTAAAATTCAAATGAAGCACAATGACTAATGATGTAGTATTTGACATCTGCACTAGGGTCTGTACTAATTATTACAGCAAAATTAGCTCAATGAGTTCACAAGTTAGTAGATCCACATCATGAATCACTAGCAAAATTTGCCAAGTAGGTGAAATTTACCTTCTTAACCTCCAGGGTCTACTCCCTTCTCATTTATTTACATTTTTTACTCTCTTCTATCCCACCTTGTCCCAAAGTCTAAGACTCTAGCTTTTTAACCCCTAACCCCAGAGGATCTGATACTTCTTTGGTGTATTGATTCCTTGACTGATTACACTTAAGTGTGAATGAGTTTTGCTCATGCATTTACATTTGGGGCCTTTTATCTCTTTAAAGTAAATGTTTTGTTTTCTGTGAAAAGAATTTCAAACATCTGGGGGGGCCTTCTTATCCTTACACCACAGGGTAATTAAGCTCTTTGAGTCTTCCTTGGTCTTCAGTTTCTCAATTATTCTCACTCTAAATGTAAGACCAGAGGGGTTCCTGCAAGGCCATTTCACAAAATCTCAAAAGACCTTGGGTCCTATTATTATTTTAGCTGAGACTGATCAAGTTTTCCTGCCAACTCTACTCCCATCTGCTAACTCCTACAGCCAGAGTCATAATTCTGAAGATCTTTCACCACCTATTTATACTTGGTTCACTACCTTTGGATAAACAAAGCATCTATTACTTTCATGTTCTAGAATTTGAGCTCTATGCCACTCCAAATATCCAGCTGTAGAAGAACGGAACTGTGAGGATCTATTTATTTAGTTTAAAATTTCTAAATCAAAGAATTGAAGAAGAATCATAATGTGAATAGGGGGAGTATAGAAAATAGCCATTGTGTAGAAAATATAGAGTAGGCCCAATCAAAAAATATCATGTTTTTTTGATATTAACATTTAGTTTCAAAGACATTTCATCACCAATGCTGATTTAAAATTCTTAAAGATTACTAACTTTACAGGGAAAAAAACATTGGTTTGGTATTTGAGAGGGGACAGTTTGACCTCTGAAGCAATCTTCAGTAGACCCCCTGAGGACTTTTTCTGGTGATAATTAACCAGACAGTCCAGAAGGTCCAGTACTATCATCTAGTATGAGGGATCATTGGGACCACCATAGTGTTAAGGTTAAGGTTTTTGGTTACTTCTCCACCCTAACTTTGAATCTTTAAGTAGCATGAATTAATAGTTTGTTTAAATACTATTTCATTTGATAATTAGCATGCAGATTAATCCTGATAATATTTTGTTAGTTGTTCAGTTTTGCAAATGTTTTTCTTTGGATACATGTCTTTACACTACTGGACCTTTATGCTCCTGTGAGATGTTCATCTGGTCTCCGTGTGTGTGTGTGTGTGTGTGTGTGTGTGTGTGTGTGTGTGTGTGTGTGTGTGTGTGTGTGTGTGTGTGTTGTGTTTAGCACTTTTTAAATGACTGGACTGGAGTGATACTAAAGTGATAGTAGAGCATCTCGCCTAGAGTACCTTGCCTGGCAAAGAACTGATACAGGTTTGACCCCTGGCATTTCATATGGTCCTCTCCCATCCACATTCCACAAGTCATCAGGACTGATACCCAAGAATAGAGTCAGAAATAAGTTCTGAGCACTTCCAGGTATGGTCTAAAATTTGAATAAATCAAGTACCAGAGTGATGAACCAGAGCCAGATTTGAAAGTTGTTGTCCCATCTTCTTCTTCCCGGTATCATAGAGTACGTGGATTACGGCCAGCATTTTTTCTTATCTGGAGGAGATGATGTTTCAGTGATTCTTTTACCTGACTTTCTAACCCAAGAAACAACTCTTTACCCCAAGGCCAGCCCAGAATCTCTCCTTTTTAATCTTTTTCCTATATTTCAATCTTTTCCTATCTTTCCAATATTCTCATATGTAAATATAACAAATCTTGGTAAAAAATTAATAGCACTGAAGTTAATTAATGATTATGACTTTCTGAAATCAAGTGAGATTGAAAGTTGAAAATTAGTTCAGAGAAATATTGAAATATTATTGACAAGAGATCTAATAGAGTACCTTCACTGGGTGGAGGAGAGAAATGAATGGAAAGCAGTAAAGATTTTTCAAAGAGGGGCTGGAAATATAGCAGATAATGCCCTTACTTTGCATGAACTCAGCCTGGGTTCAAACCCAGGTCTCCATAAACTACCCTAAGCTTATCAGAAGTGAACCCTGAGAATATATTCTGGAATAAACTTTAAGAACAAATAGATATCTTCCAGGGGCTGGAGCAACAGCACAGCATTAGGACATTTGCCTTGCACACAGTCAACACAAGACAGACCACGGTTCGAAACCTGACATCCCATATGGTCACCCCAAGCCTGCCTGGAGCAACTTTCTGAGTCCAAAGCCAGGAGTAACCCCTGAGCACCTCTGGGAGTGACCCAACACCCCCCCCCCCAAAATAGATGTGTTCCAAACCAAAAACAAAACAAAAATAAATTTTAAAGGTAATTAATAACATAAAGAATGCTGCAGTTTGCTAAAATTGGGAAAAATAAATACCATATCTTTCGGTATATAAGACGACAAGACAACATCCTACTTTTTCTGCTAAATTCTACGGTTTGGGCTATATTTGCCATATAAGACTACCTCTTTCAATGTACACCAAATGGAAATTAAAAAATGTAAGAGAAAAAGCATAGACACCTCAAAGTTTAACAGTATGTGTTTAATAAAGCTAGACTTTGGAGTGGCAACAAGCATTATACATTTGTCATTTGTTGTGAGTGACTGTGATTTTTTTTAATTGTGATCTACATTGAGAGCAGGGAGAAGGGGCTCCTCCAAGAGTAGCTAGTTGGGGGGCAGTGATTAATACCACAGCTAGAGGAAGACAGAGCACCTCTTCTGTGTCCCACAAAGCTAAACCAAGGACTGAACACAGGAAAGCCACATACCAGACAGCTGAATGAGATGAGGCTCTAGGTAACTCACCTCCTCTGTGTGCCCTGAAAGATAAATCAGGACAATCAGAGGTCTGAGTAATGATGCCTGGCAGCTAGATGGGATGCAGTGGTAAGTGGGGGCACAGATCACTCGTCCCTAAAGCTGGAGTAAGTTTCAGCATGCCATATACCTGCATATAAGATGATGACCCAGACTTTTTTTTTCTTTTTTTTGGTTTTTGGGCCACACCCAGTGACGCTCAGGGGTTAGTTACTACTGGCTATGCGCTAAGAAGTCGCTCCTGGCTTGGGGGACAATATGGGGAACCGGGGGATCAAACCGCGGTCAGTCCTAGGCTAGCGCAGGCAAGGCAGGCACCTTACCTCCAGCGCCACCACCCGGCCCCGCTGACCCTGACTTTTAAGAAGATTTTCATGGATTAAAAACAAACAGAAAACAAACAAACAAAAAAAAAACAAAAAGTCGTTTTATATGCTGAAAAATACTGTAATTAAAGTTTCTTGGATTAACAGATGACTGGATAGAAATGCTGTGTTACATATACTTAATGGAATGCTACTTTATTATTAATAAAGATGAAATTCTGTCATTAGAACAAACAGAAGGAACTTGACTATAACCTGAAGTAAATCTTACACAGGAAGTATAAAACAATTAGCATGTGGTTTCACTTATAAATGAATATGAACAGCTAATGCAAAATAGTTGACAAAAATTAGCAAAACTGAATTCTAACAGTTTTAGCAGAACAGAGAGATGGCACAGGGCTAAGGCACTTATCTTGCACATGGTTGACCCTGGCTCAATCACCAGCACTGCAATCTGGCCCTCTGAGAACACAGACATGAGTAAACCCTGAGTATCATGGATTATAGGTCCCAAATTCCCACCACTGAAAAATAGTTATAACCAATTATTAATTTAATTAATTATATAGTTTTTATCAAATTATAAAGGATGAGAGAAGGGAATCATCCCAGAGCAAAATAAAGGCTGAAACCAATGACCAAGAATTAAATTCGGGGCCAAAGAGATAGCACAACGGTAGGGCGTTTGCCTTGCAAGTAGCGGAACCAGGACCAACAGTGGTTTGAATCCTGGCATCCCATATGGTCCCCTGTGCCTGCCAGGAGCGATTTCTGAGCAGACAGCCAGGAGCAACCCCTGGCAACTGTCGGGTGTGGCCCAAAAACAGAAAACAAAACAAACAAACAAAATGAATTAAATTCAGGGGGAAATTGAGAAGACTAAGTTTTGTTATTGTTTGTACATGACTTTTACATTTTCTTTACATCAACTTAAATAGCCAATGAGTTAAAACACGCACACACACACACACACACAAACACAATGTTTTTTTTGTTTTTTTTTTTATTTTAACACCTTGATTACATACATAATTGTGTTTGGGTTTCAGTAATGTAACAATGTTTTATTACTTCTTATCTAGGACAGGTTTAGTTATTCCTCTGCATATACAAAGTGCCCAGCACTGGCTGAATTAAATAAAATAAAATGGCATTCCAGAGACTTGGTGTTCTAATGACTGATTTTCTTAATGAAGACCTTAAAGCTGGGTAAGACCCCGAAATGCCTGAATTGTAGCTATTTATTCAATTTTGGCCAATAGTGAGCTAACTTTAAATATATGTTGCTGCACTTTGTTGTTTAAAAATCAGTAATCAATGTGTAGTGTAGATTGTAATTCACCAGAGCACTTGATTAACCTTAGCCCATGTTATTTAGCTTACCATATAAATGAGTTCACCACAGAATGCAGTGTAGTTCAAGTCCATTTATAATTCTTTCCCTAGTTCCTTGATGCTAAAGACATCTAAATCTTAGCTCAGACTGGGAACCTATAATCCTGGATTTCTCTTGTCTTCTCATCAACTTTTCCCCCTTCCTGAATTCTTTCCCTTCCCCAACATATACCAGTTAGGATTGTTGAATAAAATACAATAAATAATTGGGGCTGGAGTGATAGCACAGCAGTAGCGTGTTTGCCTTGCAAGTGATTGACCAAGGACGAACCTGAGTTCGATCCCCCCATGTCCCATATAATCCCCCTAGACAGGATCAATTTCTGAGTCAATAGCCAGGAGTAACCCCTGAGCATCACTGGGTGTGTCCCAATCCCCCCCAAAATTACAATGAATAATTGAATACTATGTTAGCATAAGTGTGACCTGAATGTTGCATAATACATACTTAAAAAGAAGGGATTATGCATTGTTTACCTGAACACACTTACCTGATATTTCTTACATTTTATAGGTTAAATCTGAATAACAATCTCCTACTTGAAGTTACTTTAACCTAGAATATGGCAAATAAGACTTGGATTTGAACACTCCTGCTAAAGATCATCAAATTAAGCTATTAAATTTACTTTTAAATGTGAAATACATTCAAAAGGTCCTAAAAGGTTATCTAGCTAAAATATATCAATCAAAAATGATAAATAAAGTCAGAGAGACAATACAGGGTTAAGGTACTTGCCTTACATGAGCTGACAAAATTTGAATCCCCATCACTAAATACATCTCTTGATCCCTACCAGGAATGATTTCTGAGCAAGATCTCAGATGCAGGAGTAAGTTCTAAGCACTAGTTGGTGTGATCTCAAAACAATGGCAGAAAATGGAACTGTACAATATATTTTAGCTATTGTTTATACTATTATATACATTATATATTAATTAATAGCTATCCTAATATCCTAATAATCCCATAAAATGATGTAGCAATCACTGAATGCATTAAAACATTTTAAAATAAAACAAAAAACTTAGACTTCTAAAATTTGGTGATAATAATAATAAAATTATTTTAAAATTAAGGACCATAAAGTCAGAAATATTACACATAATATGTAATGTCCCTTTGTGGGACATTCTAAGAACACCTGAAAGGGCTGTTTTCTCTCATTTATGTCATACCATAACTGTACTGCCACCTTGCGATGTTTTGAGGTATAATCCACTTTAACTCAGCCAGTAGCATGTAATAACTGCCAAATTAGCCATTATTTATTCACAGTGAAAATTGTTCCTTGCATGATTAATATTTTAGGGGGTCCCAAGCAATATTCAGAGAACCCAAGGGTCATTCCAGCAATAATCTGCTTTCTGATCCAGAAAGTTCAATGCTACCGGCTGAGGATCTCAAGCTGCTCAGGTCTAGTGGTGCTGGGCACCACCAGAGCCACCTCAGAGGTCCAGTCCTCAGGGGGCCATGTGGATCTAGGTTAGAGCTTAGATCTATTGTATGCCAAGCCTGTGCTTCTGGCTACTAAGCCATTTACTCCCTCACAATGATTTGTTGTTTTTAACTGAAAAAAAAAAATCACGTATTTTAGAAATGAGAAGGGCCTTCAAAAATGTATTGCTGGGGTCTAAGAGATAGTACAAAAAATAGGTTGCTCTCCTAATACTTGTCTTATACTTTCCTTATACTTGCACATACTTAACTAGGGGTCCTTCTGTTCAATAGCATGGCAAATGGTCCCCTAGTCCAACCAAGAATGATTTCTGAGCATCTCTGGGCATGGCCTCAAAACACACACACACACACACACACAC
>PVKC010035139.1:0-13543 GCA_004027635.1 Crocidura indochinensis | reverse complement strand
CTACATTGCGAACTATCCTAACAATGAGAATGTATGAGGGAAATAGAAAACCTGTCCAGAGTACAGGTGGGGGCGGGAGGGGAGGAGGGATATTTGGGTCATTGGTGATGGGAATGTTGCACTGGTGATGGAGGGTGTCATCTTATATGACTGAAATCCAACCACAGTCATGTTTGTAACCAAGGTGTTTAAATAAAAATATTTTTTAAAAATAGGCTTTTCATATTTTATTTTTATAAAGAAGGATGCTACTTACTTGTTTTATAATATTAAGTCAATATTGAATTGCAAGAATAAACAAAATTTTCTCATGGTGCATTATCATTTTAAGATATAGATTATATTTTTTAATTTTTATTAATATTGTCAATGTTTATTCTCATAAGTGAAGTTAGGCTTTAATTTTTATTTTTTGTATAGTCACTATAATTGCGTTACAAATATCATAATTGACTCATAATGAATTTGTATTGATTGTCTATTTTTAATCTCAGAAAGAGTTTGTGTTTAATATTTGGAAGAAATTACACTTGAAATAAATTCTGAATTTATTTGAGGTAAGATTTATTTTTCTTAAAACAAAAAACCATGAGTCAAGATCAACTGAGGAAGTAGACCACACAATATTTTGGTAGAGGACATTTAGTGTAAAGAATCAGTAACTGCTTACAATATATTAGTGATCATGAAGAATAAAAGAGAACTCTAAAAATCATCTGGAACTGATGCAACATTATCTATGGCAAGAACAATTAGAAGTAGGGTGCTCTTTCTTTTGATATGAAATAAAAAGTTGGTTGTTGGAGGCATGATAGGTTTCCTGAATATTGTAGAAAACTTCTATTTTTTTGGTCTAGAACTGAGCCAAAGCTAATAAGTTAAGGTCTCCTGATAGAGAATCAGGGTCAGGATTGGCATACTGGAAGCTTATAAGTAAGTGCTTATTAGTTTAGGATGACAGGTAGAAAACTTGAAGTAGGAAGCTCCTACTGAGTTGCCAGCAAACTGAATGCTGGTAGAGAAACTATGGACTTGGAATGATAAGTGAGAGCATGAACATCACTGGATGTCTGCCTCGGGTTGGCTCGTACACAAGAGGAATAAACTGAGAAGAGTGTAAAGAATCAGAAAGAAATGGTATTTCCCTTCCAACTGTTTTTCTTGTACTACTACTGACAAAGTTTAACATTATATGAGGCAAAAGAGGAAGAACATTTCAGTATTAGAAAGAGAGTGATGAAAAATAAATTTGGTTGGAGCTGAGATACAGATTAATGGCACATAGATTAAATTTGGGGGGAAAATTATAGAGCTAATCAGATTTCTAATTCTCAAGTCAATTTCGATGGGTTGGTTTTTCTACTTAATGTAAACATTTTCAAATTAAGAACAATGATTTTATTTGCATGGGGTAGAGTGAGCACTTCCCTGCAGAAAGCTGACTGGGTTTGATAGATTTCAGGGACTCTACACGGTTCTCTGAGCACTGCCAGAACTGACTGATTGCAGTCAGGAGTAGGCCCTGAAGACTCCCAGGGTGTAGCCTCCCAAATCAAAACACTGTCCTCTCTGTCTTCTCTCTCTCTGTCTCTGTAAGTGTCTCTGCTCTCTGTCTCTGTCTTTTTCTGTCTGTGTGTCTTTGTCTCTGTCTCTCTCTGTCTCTGTCTCTGTCTCTCGCTCGCTCTCATCATGGACTGATTCATAAGTAATCATAACATACGCCTTTGTAATTTAGCCAGTGATGGCAGAACCTTCTTTTCATCTTTGCCTTTATTATTTACCATGATCCCCACATATGCAAAATAAAGACACCATCGTTAGTATGACTTTTATTGTAGAATTGCCATTCTCAATTACCATTTCTGAGCTCAAGTTTGCTTTTTTTATGACGGCCATCACCATGTCACCCACACTGTCACCAGGTAGTCTGTTCAATTGTCATTCTTTGATCCCCTTCCTAGAGGTGATATACCAGTTTTGGGCCCCTGCGTTGTCTTCACATGAATCACTGTTCCTATCAGAGCATACATTTTTGTTTGTTTGTTCATTTGTTTGGTTGGTTTTTGGTTTGGGGGGTCACACCCAGCAGTGCTCAGGAGTTACTCCTGGCTCTAAGCGGAGTTACTCCTGGCTCTATGCTCAGAAATTGATCCTGGCAGGCTCAGGGGACCATATGGGATGCCTGGATTCGAACCACCGTCCTTCTCTCTCTCTGTCTCTGTAAGTGTCTCTTGTTTTTTGCTTTATTTGGTTTTTGGGCCACACCTAGTGACGCTTATGGCTATGCAGCTCAGAAATCGCTCCTGGCTTAAGGGACCATATGGGACGCTGGCGGATCGAACCGCGGTTCGTCCTATGCTAGTGCGGGCAATGCAGATGCGTTACAGCTAGCGTCACTGCTCAGGTCCCAAGCAGCAGTTTTGTTGTTATTTTCAGTTCAATGTGTTTTTTGTTTCTTTTGTTTATGTTTTTACAATTTTTAAGATATAAGTTACTGGTGCATTTTAGAATTATTATGTTTCTTATAGACTAGTGCTTTTGTCATTACGGAATATCACTCTCAAAATCCAAAATAATTTTGACTTAAAATTTATTCTGATTAATTGTATTATAGATACAACAATTATCTTTTGAATATGGAGTACCTAGTGTTTATTTTCCGATCCTTTATTTTTTACCTTTACGTGATTTTCTTGTGTTTTGCAAGTGCCTATAATTGTCTTTAATTTGCTGTATTCATTATGATTATTTTTCTTCAGTTGCTGTTCTTATTCTTTTAGTGGAATTAAAACATAACTGAATTTAAATGTATTGTCCCTTTTTTTGTTTTATTTTTAGTTTCTGCTTTTTTCAACATATGGCCTTCTTTACATCAATTATATAATTTTTTTTATTTTGTCTCCAACATGGCAACACTTTATATAAATCTTTCCTTACTTTTTTCTTTTTTACTTTAGCAGTTCTAAAATGTAGTTTTGACTTACAATGTCTAATAAATCAATATGCTTAACTTTATGGGCAAGGCTTTAGAGCATTATAATTCTAATTATCCTTTATCTACCTTTGTGCTATTATTGCTATTAATTTATGTTCTACATAGGTTTTAAATTGCAAAAGCACTATTATCATTACAAAGAATAATAAATACTTATTATTTCTCTGTGTTCCTTTCCTTTATCAGTAAGATAATAAATGTAGTACATGATGGCTTAAATCAGGGGTCCTCAAACTTTTTAAACAGGGGCCCAGTTCACTGTCCCTAAGACATTTGGAAGACCAGACTATAGTAAAAACAAAAATTACGAACAAATTCCTATGCATACTGCATACATCTTATTTTGATGTGAAGAAACAAAACAGGAACAAATACAATATGTGGTCCGAGGACCTTAGTTTGAGGACCACTGGTTTAAAAAATATATAATTGATGATATATTTTATATCAGATTTTTTTCTTTTGTTTGTGTAGGAGCCATACTGAATAGTACTTAGGGCTTTTTCCTGGCTCTGTGCTAGGGATCATTTTTGGTGGGCCTAATGGACTATATGGCCTGATTGATCCCAGGCAAGCACTCATACCAACTGAACTATCACTTCAGCCTGATATTTTTAGTTCTTCATTTCCAAATATATGTGTTATGTATATTTTAATTTATGCACTAACTAATGTCCTATATTAACATCTACCTCTTTTCATTTTCTTTCTATCTTGGTTTTAATTTTTATTTTATTTATTTATTTATTTATTTTTTAGTTTGCTCCTGTTAGCTTTAATGTTTTAAGTTATGTTTTAAAATGCTTCTACTTAGCCCTTAATTTTGAACACTTTTTCTTGTGCACATAATTCAGGTTTGCAATAATTTTCTTTATACTTTAAAGAATGACTTCAAATTTATCACATCAGCGTTTTCACTTAAAAATCATTCATAATTTTAATGTTCTTTTGTGAAAGTCATATATTTATATTTTCTCTCTGAATAATAAGAGTTTGTTGTTTTTATTGTTGTTCTTTGTTTATTAAAGTTTTGTTTTTATTTTTATGCTCGAATTTATAGTTTTTCAATTTGTTAACATCTTTTGTTTACTTTGGAAAATGTTCAGATTATCTCTTTTGTATCATTATCTCTATTTTTCCTTTCTCAAACTATCATAACACATAAGTCCTTTTTAGAGTTTCATAAAATATCTTAAGCATTTTTCTCTTTTTTGTTTTTTTTGATAAAATGTTAATTTTAATATTTTCTACTGACCTGTGTTTTAGTTCATATTTCTCTTATGTTAATGCTATTCTCTTATTGAACTCATTCATTGAATTTAATATTTTAGTCTTGCCAATTTGAGTTTCTTAAATTGATTTTAATGTGTTTTACAATTCTAAATAATTTTTTTGGTTTTAATTATGCTATCATTCTTAAAATGTCCAATATTTTAAGCATTTACTTTCAAATTTATCTGCTTCTAAAATTTGTATTTTTGTTGGTGTTTCAGTCATTTGATCCTGTATTTTATATAATTGGTAATTTCATCTTCTACTAACTTTTAGGCATGAAAAATGACAGGTTCTGTCAATGACAACTTGGATTTAATTCCTTTTGACTGATAGACTATATGCATATCCTCTTGATTAACTGGACTTAGGGTTCAGACTCAATGTGAAGACCAGTGAGACCAGTTTCATTTCAGGGTTACCTTATATCTAAAAACTACACCTTTAAAGATCCCAAGGGAAAAACTAGTTTGTTTATTAGGGATACTTTGTCTTGGAAGGCTATGAAATTCAGTTTTATTTTTTTTGTCTTGAGACTATTAAAAATGTCTGCTTAGATTTTAGGCTTCTTAGCAGTTGCTTTCTTCCTAGTTCCCTGGCAATTTGCCTGACATGTGTATAACTCTGTAGTCGAAACTATAAAAAAAATTTGCACAGGTAATTTTCACTTTATTATTTTTTTTACAGAATAATAATTTCTGTAGTTAGCTTTGTTCTCAGACCAGGACTTCTCAAACCCTCACTGGCTTGTTATTCATGTATGCTAGTTTTCAACTCACTGGTAGTAGATTGTTATAAACTCTTGCTTGTTGCATTTTACTCAATAGCTCTGTTCTGTTAAAGAATATAGGCAAATGTCCTAAAGGATACAAGAATAAGCTAATGTACTGCTCATATTTATGTATTTTTATCCTTTGCACAATTTTGGAACTTTTAAGATAGTAGAATATTTAAAAAATACAATGGGCCTTAAATAGCAAAGTGTCTGTATAAAGTAGACTACAAGAAAGCCAGTAGATGGTGGTGGATAAAAGCTTACAACAAAAGAAGAAATATGTTAGAATAACTGAAGTCACAGCCAGATGAATTCCAGCAAGAAACTCTCAGGTAAATGCCCATAAGATCCCAAAAGTAGCTTATATATCTCCTTTGCTTAAAGACTCAGAAGCCAAGTATAATATATGTTATATATATAATATATTTATATGCTATGATATATGTTAGTTTCTTCCACCACCATAAAATGTTTTATGTTGCTATATAAATTTCCAGCATAATATGTTTTTGTAGGTAGGGCCTTTGGGAAGCAACTGGACATAGAGATTGAGGACTCCTGAATGACATTAGTGTCCGTTGGAAAGAAACATAGGAGATCACCTTCATTCTCTGTTCTCTAGATATGAGGAACTATTGCAGATCATCAACTTTATTTATTTTTACAAATTTGTGTGTCATCCTTACGCAAGGGCCATGCTAATCTTTGTAACATTCCAATTTTAATATATTAGTATATTTACTATAGTTCCAATTTTAGCTGCCAAAGCGAGCTCAGACCACCATCTTAAAAACATCAAAAATCACTTTTACCAGTCACCAGATTTTCTGGTACCTTGATTTCAAACCTCTAGCACCAGATGTGTAAGGAAACAATTGTTCTCTAAGTCACCCAGTTTAGGATAAAGTTATGGCAACCCAAGAAGACTAATATATTATCTTTTAGGCAGCTCTGTTTTGAATAAGGAAAGTTTTTTTTTTTCAATTGTCTCTTCCTTTGCCACTTGTTTTGCATTAATAACAGCTAATTGGTATTGTAGGCACAGGTGAAAGAAAAGAAGGAAGAAATCTCTCACATTAAGAGTCTGACGAGCAGTATCTTGGTACTTATGTGGATAGCAAAGTTGTAGAATTGCTGACACTGTCCTGTGACTCACTGGTTTTTGCCAGACTAGTTTCTAGTGAATAAACACCCACATCACTGAAGCTCAGGTTCCAGCCAGATCTATGTGACAGCTGTTTAAGTATCCTCTGTATAAGAATGCAGTTTAGAAAGCAGAATGACTTTTTGTTTGTTTGTTTGTTTGTTTTTGTTTTTGTTTTTGGGTCACACCCGGCAGTGTTCAGGGGTTACTCCTGGCTCCATGCTCAGAAATTGCTCCTGGCAGGCACGGGGGACCATATGGGGCACCTGGATTCAAACCGATGACCTTTTGCATGAAAGGCAAACGCCTTACCTCCATGCTATCTCCCGGACCCAGCAGAATGACTTTTAACACTTAAAACAAATCCCATCTGAAGAGGAGACCCAAAGAGCAGAGTTGAGCCAATGGGCCTACAGCTTTTCTGAATTCTGAACATTTCATTTATCAATCCTATCCCACTTTTAAGCGTTCAATAATTATAGCCCTGAAAAAAAAAGGGTGTCTGTTTTTCAGTGACAAATATAATCCATGGAGTTGTTAAGTGGGAAATTCCAGATTCCTCCTGTGGCCTCTCCTCCTATTTTTCAGGAAGAAACTTTTCCCCCAAAGACAGAGTTGACTAGAGCTTCAGGTCCCCAGAGAGTCTCATTGGAAGTTGGTCTTTGGAAGCTCTAATATAAACATACTCCCACCCACCTGGCTCACGTACAAACCATGAACAACTTGGCTCTTCTTCTCAGCACAGCAGCTTTTTGTGTGAGTCACTCACTTTAGTCTCTTTATTTTGGACTTTCTACCTCAGAGGACCTTGAGGATCCATCCTATACTGGACTAAAAATTCTTTGAGCATTTAAAAAACAATGAACAATTGAAAACCCACATTAAAGGCTTACTCCCCTGCTTGTTGAGCTTGGGAAGCTGGGCCTGGTACTGAGTTCAGTTGAAAACCAAGATCCCAGGCCAATGTAACATACCATTGCATAACACACTAGGGAATAAATATGCCAGCAGATGAAGTTGTGGCTTTTTGAGAAAAAGAGCTACTCAGTTCAAGTCTGGAAAGCACAACATTCATGCTGGGTCTTGAAAAATATCCTGTGAGAGCAGTCATGATGTCTAGACGCCACCTTTGTTTTTTAAAGCTATGATGGGATATTCTCTCCCATCTACCTACCTACCTACCCCATTCTATCAAAGGTGGCAAGCTGGACAGAGGTATGATTTTGGAAGACACGCTTCCAAGAAAGATCTCTAAGTGTAGAATAGAATATTTCCAATATATATAAATCCTTGGCTTTGTGCTAGTGCCTTCAGTAGAATTTAAAGAGTTCTTTCCTTAAGAATTTGAAATATCACAAAATAGTTGGTTCTCTGCCTATATCTAGATCTTGGAGAAAGCACATGGGATTAGAACTATGTCCCTACACAAGCCAAGTAGAGTAAATGTGTTTTTCTGCCAGTGGAATAGTTTTAATCTTGTGAGACAAAAAAGGGCCTCTCCTTTTTCATCTTAATTTTCTGATGATGTGAGTCATTATTAGCATCTTGGGGCCCCTGAAAATATCCAGGGTCCCTATTGGTATTTCCTTGAACATGGAATCACTAACATTTATCTGTCCAAAGTGAAAGGTATCTCTAATGATCCCAGCTGACATTTATTCAGTGCCTTTCACTCAGCGATCCCAAAGAGCTCCACATGCTGATTTACGGGCTGTCCACAGAGTGGAAGTGAATGGTAATGACCACAGCGATGAAGATGGTGATGGATCACCCAGGCTCTGGTATTTGATATGTCATGTTGTTTCTGGGGCGTTTCCAATTTCCTGAGCTTCCCGGTGATTAGAAGCATAAGGATAAGAGTGCTCCATCCATTTCATCCTGCGTTTCTCCATGGAGACGACTCTGATCGGAGCCTTGGGAGGCCTTAATTCTCTGCTTCCCTCACACAAATTATAGTAATCATCAGAGAGCAGACATTGTGAAATGCTACAGTGGGCCACCTTGTACCCCTCCTTTTAACAGACACGAAGTCTTCACCTCCATTCCTGTGGTATCTTCAACCCGTTCTTGGGCTTCTCACTCCTTGGGGGAAAGTTTGGACTCAAAAACCAGTCTAAGCTCTGCATTTAGTTTGCTTATGGTAGTATGTCTTACAGACACAGTACTTCCCTTTTTTTATTTTTTAAAAAAGCCATAGAAGCCCTCACTCCTTTTCTTTTCAAGCATCCTATGGGGAGTTAACATGTAAAGCATAACAGTGAGCTAGCTGTTCTGCTCACTCCTTCACCACTTCCATCCCATCAGAGACCTAGATTAAAAATCACAGGCTTCCAGGAGTACTGGGTTGTGATCCACACATAAGAGATCTAAAATACTTTCTAGGCCTCCCCACTGATTTTTGAGTAAACTGTTAAATATCTATTTGCTCTCTTTGTTTCATCTCTAAAATAGAAAAGAAACATTCTTCATTAGATAATACAATTAGGGAATTTTTTAAATGTAGCAGGCAAATATGCTAAAACTCTAGTAATAATGTGGAAAATAAGGCCCCAGGCTAATTCTAAATGCTACTTTTCTAACCTCATTTAATCCTTGGAAGATATATAGATTGTGTACTCATGTTATTCCTATTTTAGGTTCAAGACAAAGAAGCACAGAGGTTATATGAATTTCCTGAGGTCATTCAGCTATTAATTGAGAAAGAATAAGTGGACATCAGCAACTTGACTCCATTGGTTCATTCACCTGAGTCCCTGGCATTTCTTTGGTGGAGGAGGAATTATCAGCAATGCTGTGGGTGGGTAATCTACTCGAATCCAGTAGTTCTTGGGGACCACTAGAGCGTACTGGTGCTCAGGCAGGGGAAGGGAGATATGCAGTTCTGGGATCTGTATTAAATTTGCAGACTAAAGTATGCAAATAATGCACTCCTTGAATAACTCTTTGAGTTATTCCTCCTAGCAATGATGCTTGACTTTTCAGCTCAGTTCATGTTAGAATTGATTAAGAAAATTAAAAATATTCAGAAGTCCAGTTTATATTCTAAACCAATTAAAGCACAGATTATGTAAGGTATGCCATTATTGTTTTGTTTGTATAAAACGAGCAAGCAAATAAAAATTCATTTATGCATTAAGTATTTGTTGGGCACTAACCTCTCCAGTTCTTCCTATTCCATCTACATACCTTCTATGTGCCCACATAATGATACCAATATGGAATCCTTATTAACAAGTATGATGCAACTATTTGTTTTAAAATAAAATTTTCCTGGAGTAAAGCATATTCTTAATCCATTACAACAGGTATCCTAAGAAGATGGCCCTATGAAAACATACACAATGCAGGCAAACTGCCATGAGGATGGACTCATGAAAACCAAGAAATGTCATTCCATGATCAAACTATGTCACCTTCTGAAACATAACTTGGTGTTGAGCATGTGAACAATAGGGTTGGTAGAAGAGGAGATTTGACAGTAATGCTCAGTGTTCTTAGTCAAAGAAAAAGAGATGAGGATACTAGGCATCAAATGAGATTTCCCAAGATTAGGAGTATGTACAATTGAAAGTAATAGAATGAGTGTTCCTCCAAACCAAGAGTATACAATTTTTTAATTACAATAAGGGAGAAAGCACAATTAACAAGCTGGCCTACAACCTAAAATGTATTCCAAGGTCATATAGAGCTTGTGAGATTGCTTTGTTATCTGAAAGAAGAAAAAAATGGATTAGTAAACTGTTTATAGTACCTTGTTGTACCTTGAACAAAGGTGTTAAAGTGATTATCTGGCTGGAAACAGATGAACCCCAGGCTTAGAACAACGTGGAAAAAGAGATCTTGTTTTAAAGAAGAAAGTCCAGAAAGAGAAGCTGAGCAAATTCCTACTGACTTTGAATGCCGTGTGGAGAATCCTGGATTTTATTTTGTAAGCACAGTAGAAACAAAACAGGCTGTTGAGTTAGAGAAGTGCCAGAACTGGAATTTGAAGTATCATGCTCAAGGAGGCAAGTCAAAAAGAGAAAGACAATTAATGAATAATGTCACTTATATGTGGAATAAGAATCACTAAAACAAAAAAGCTGGCAACAAAACAAAGCTAACTCCCAAAGATGGTCAAGCAGAGGTTGTTAATAGAGAAGGAGGGGTGTGAAAGTAATGGTTAGAAGAGTCTTTTCGATGGTGGGATTAGATGGAATTTTGGCGGTAGGTGGGCTAATTCTTTTTTTTTAATAAATTTTTATTGTGACCAAAGTGCATTACAAGTCTTTCACAGTAATATTTATGGTACATAGTGATAGTTAATGAGAGACATTCCCACCACCAGTGTTGTCCTCCCTCCACCCTTGTTCCCAGCATGCATCCCATATCTCCCTCCTTTACTCCCCAGAAAACTAGTTTAACTGCTCTCCACTTTACAGCTTGTTATAGATTGGGTATCTATTCTGTTGTCATTGACTTTGGGTTTTGTATTCAAGTCTGATCATTTGTTTATTTCCACTACATGTTCATATGACTGGTCCTGGTATCATTCTTTCCCCTCCCCCTCAATTTATGAGACTGAATGATTCAAGTTATGTGATTCTGTTGGAGATAAAGAGGATAAGAAATGGAAAAGAAGAAATATGGTAACAACTGCCAAAAAAAATGCACCCAGCAAAAACGTCACCAAATAATAACCACAAGAGTGAAAAAAAAAGAAAAAAATGGAAGATATATAGAACTTTAAAGATATACCCCTAAATTCTGTATTATTGCTTACCAATTTTAAACTGTTTTTAAAGCATTATTATTAACTTAACTGATTCCTTTAACATTCATAGGGTCCTCACCCTATTACTGAAGCTAAAGTAATAATTTTAGTTTAATTTTCCTGCTATTACAATCCTAATTTAATTGACTAAGGAACTGAAACAAAATGAGCTTCAGTTACTTCCAGGTCACATAACTAGAAAATGCAGAAAACTTGATTTAAAATCTGACTTTTTTATTGCAGTCTGAGTGGTGCTGACCTGATGTACTAACTGTGTTGAAGAAAATCACTGAAAGAATGAAGCAAATGCACAGTGTAGTGTAAGAGGAGGAAAAGGAGGAAAAGAGAGAGGAAAAGGTCAGCTGTGACTTCAGAATCATTTCATAAATGTCTCAGAAGAGGATCCCAAAACATGGAACAACTGGTTGTATTTTGGAAGATTATCCCATATCAAGCAGAAGTAAATAGCTAAGAGAAGATGCTACATTAAATGGGCTATGGGTTAAGAAAGACAATAGGGTAGGATGGTGTCATACCTGGCTGTACTCAGAGATTACTTCTGGATCTATGCTCAGAACATTCCTGGCAGGCTGGCAGGACCATATGGGACGCTGGGAATTGAATGAAGTTCAGGAGGTGTGTGCAAGACAAACATCCTACCCACTGTGCTGTCACTTGGACCCCCGAAAATGGTTTTTTAGAAATCATTTGAAAATTATGGCTTTGGAAGTCAGAGAGATAGCATATGTGTAGGGCATTTGCCTTGCATACAGAAGGACAGTGGTTCGAATCCTGGCATCCCATATGGTTCCCTGAGCCTGCCAGGAGCAATTTCTGAGTGTAGAGCCAGGAGTAACCCCTGAGTGCTTGCTGTGTGTGTGTGTGTGTGTGTGTGTGTGTGTGTGTGTGTGTGTGGTTTTAAAGGCTAGAAAGGTACTAAGTCACTTACCTTGTATGTAACTACCCCTGGTTTGATTCTCGGTACGTCATATAGTTCCCAAGAACCTCCAGAAGTGATCATTGAACATAGAACCAAAAGCCAAGGGTAAACTATGAGCATTGTCAGGTGTGAACCAAAATGTGAAAAAAGTATTATATAATATCCATATCAGAGATATTCAGAAGGTATACAAAAATGCAGATTAGAGGTTATTATCCTTCAGATAGCCTCTGTCTTTTCTATGTACAAAGAATGAAGGCTAATTCACTGAGAATAGTCCTTAATTCAAGCATGCTTGGTTCCCTGGAACAGCTTTATTCACCTGTCCCCCCATCCCTTCCTTTTCTGGGACCCCCAATTTCCCTCCTCTACTCCATACTTAAAGCTTAAATTATTTGCAAAAGAGATCAACAAGTAGGATTCAACAGATGTAATTGAAAAGAGAGTGTTCTGCAGTGTTAAGCTTGTACAATTCTCTGAGTAAGAATTGTGACCTTTAAGCTTTAGCTCTATCGCCTGTGACTCAGAACAGAGTGCTTCTGTGCAAGTACCAGACTTCTAAGAGCCTTTTTGGACAAGATAAAGGGCTTTAGAGAGGAGGAGTGTCAAGAATATCTAAATGATCCAAGAAATGAAGAGGCGCTTTTAAACACTTCCTTGCTGATAGAGAGGGTTTGGGGTGAATGGGGCTCAGTAATGATCTGTGGTCTAACAGATTGCCTATCTGAGTCACACTCTTCCAACAGCCAAAGGGAATTTACCATATTTCCCTGATCCTGATTGAGTTGACTCATATAAACTATAGTGAGCTCCTTTTTAGGCTCAATGCTCCCCGGAATTAATCAAGCTTGTGTTTGTCTACTGTAATCAGTTCAATAGCTACTTTCTGCACATGGATGGCTCCTTACCTTCATTAAATCAGAAGGTTTCAGCTCTGGGTAGTGCATACCACCTCAATCAATACACGCAAGTGCAGCTGTCTTCTAAATGAGGATGACAAGCCAATGCCCTGATAACTGACTGTTACTAAATATTTAATGATCGGTTGTTTTGTGTCATAGTGCCCATATCCTATTTCAGTCTATGGCCTTAAACTTACCTTTAAAAACACTGTCCATCCTCAAAAAACCTTATTAATTTCTATCCATTTCATGATTTATTTGTAGTTTTCTAGTATAGCAGCCAAGAGCTTCAATAATTAGAGTATGGGACCCAAAATGTAGCAGAACTTAGAACCATTTGCTTCCATTGGCACCTTCTTTCCCAAAGATGATAGCATTCTTCAGTGAGGTAATTACTAGTACTATTTGTCCAGTGTTCATTCGAGGTACCTATCATTGCATTTCCTGGTCCCCTCGTGCAATCTTGGTCATGTGACGGTTTCTGATCAATGAGTTGAAAGCACAAGTAATTTTGCTGTAACATTAATGTCAATGTGAAGGCCATCAGGGCATAATTTTTTACTTCGCTATTATGACCAATAATTCTATAGTTTGGCAACTTTGTCAGCTTGAGTCTTGGTGGTGACAACAAAGATATAGCCAAGAATCCAGCCAACCTACTCTTTATGAGGCTCAAAGCTCCACGGAATTAATCAAACTAAATAGCAAGAGTAGAAATCAACCTTTACTCTTTCAGTCATTGCTATTTTCAATCTTTTGCTA
>PVKC010035138.1:0-13560 GCA_004027635.1 Crocidura indochinensis | reverse complement strand
TATTTCTTTCTGCCATCAGGAACATTGGTTTTACTGTCCCCTTTGGATTTTTTATTTTTATTTGATTAAAGAAACAAAACATACAGTGATTTTAGTTACATTCCATTAAAAATCATGTGTATAGAATGTACTGTTAACCACTGAGGGGACTAGAGAGATACTATAAAGGCTAAGTCTCTTACCTTATATGTAGCAGACCTCAATTTGATTCCCAGCACCACATATACTCTCCTGAGAACAGTTAAGAGTGATCCCTGACTACAGAATAAGAAGAAAGCCTTGAATATTGCCAGGCATACTCCCAAAACAAAATACAATATTTTCCCCTTCAGTTGGGGCTTTTACCTGTTTTAACAGGTCTTATAGTCTAGAATCCATTTTTAAATTTTATGCACTTGTTTATTTTCCCTGAACTTTATTCTTTCTGTTCCCATTCTTTTTTTTTTTTGGGGGGGGGTCACAACCGGCAGTGCTCAGGGGTTACTCCTGGCTCCATGCTCAGAAATTGCTCCTGGCAGGCACGGGGGACCATATGGGGCACCGGGATTCGAACCAATGACCTTTTGCATGAAAGGCAAACACCTTACCTCCATGCTATCTCCCGGGCCCCCTGTTCCCATTCTTTCATTATTCTCTTGAATTTTGTTTTTCTTAGACTATGTCTTGCAAGTAAATGTTTGGATTTTCCCCCAAAACTTAAGGAGTCACCACCTAAATGGATTCTAAATTTAAACCGGAGGTGCCTTTTTTTAAATTTTATTTTTACATTTCAGCTAGTATTTTCTGAACTTGTGTCTTAAATTCTGTTGTTTGCCAGCTTGTGGAAAATGTCCACAACCATATGTTTCTGCTAAAGTATTGGATTGGACATGAACTTCTTCATCTGAATTGTTACTGTGTCATTCAGAATTTTGCTAGCTCTTCAATTATCCAGTGAGGAAAGTAAAAGACTGTCCTTTGCGTTGGAAGCCAGGTTCTGAATTTCTCCATGTCTGGCAATTGTGGTGTAGCATCATGCCATGTATATGACTTAGCTAGATTTTTTTTTTGGTATTTAAGTTTGGTTTTCTCTCTTTTTTGTTTCTTTTCAATTGACTACTTCAAAATGTAAGTCAGATCTCATCACTTCACTTTCTACTCAAATTGTCTAATGCCTTTAATCATATACAAGTTTTCATGATGCCAACACGTCCTTCATGATTATATACTGTCTAAACTCTAGCACACAATTTCTATGGCTTACCCTACAGTTTATTCTCTCAAGCTTTTTTGGTTTTTGCCAAAACTATAACTTACCAAGTATACCGCAGGCTCAGAGGGTGAGTGTTTTTTCACATGTTGTTGCATCTGCCTGAAATGTTTTCTCACCAATTCTATACATTATTATTGTATGTCAGACTTTTATTAATACATTTACTAATTAATATGTTTGTTAATATTTATATTCATCAACCCATTAAAAAAGTTATCTCCCTCCCCAAGACATTCTCTAACTTTTAACACTTCTTTAAATTTTTCTCAGCACTTCTTACTATCTCATGTGATGCTAACTTATTTGTTTACTATTCTTTTTTCTACTGTTTTCTACCATTTTTTCTACCTCCACCAGTATGCATCATAAAGCAAAGATATAACCTATTTAAAGGCCTACTATTTGAAAAGCAGGTGCTCTATTGCTGTTCTCTTGCCAGGTCCTTTATTATGTGTAAATAAGGAAGAGGTTGGGGTGCTCTGTGGAGTGCTCTTACATAAGAAAAATAATCCCAGTTATAAGGTTTCCACTTTCCAGATTTAAATAATTTCCAAAGACCCCCATCTTATATTACCATCATCATGGGCATATATGGATAAAGTAATGACAAGGATAAGAATATTTAAAGCATCATAATAGATAAAAATAAGTATTTATTGAATTAAAAAGTGATCTGTCCTAACTGCACTCTACCACCAGAGAAGGGACCATATGACAATGACAGTTGGAAATGATCACTCTGGACAAAAATTGGTTGCTAAAAGGAGATAAAGTGGTAGTTGTGATTACCCTCAGTAATAATATTGCACAGCATTGTGTTTAAAAGTAAAATAAAGGAAAGGAAAAGACTGAGAAGGATAGATATGTCTGTCTGTTTATTTATCTATCTATCTATCTATCTATCTATCTATCTATCTATCTATCTATCTATCTATCTATGAGGGAAATGAGACATTGGTGACATGAATTGTGAACTAGTGAAGAATGCTGTCCATTGTATAATTAAAACTCAACTGTGAACAATTTTATATCTGTGAGAAAACTCAACTCTGTTATGAACAATCTTATAACTATGGTGTTTAAATAAAATAATTAAAAGTGATGTCAATCACTTGATATTCTTAGGGAGAATAAATAATTTCTTTATTTGGGGGCGGTGGGCCACACCTGGTGATGCTCAGGGATTATGGCAATGCGCTCAGAAATTGCTCCTGGGTTGGGGGACCATATGGGATACCAAAGGATCGATCCATGGGTGGATCCGTCCTAGGGTGACGCTTGCCAGGTAGATGCCTTACCACTAGTGCCACCACTCCAGTCCTAAAATAAATAATTTCTGGCATGGACTTTATAAGAAAAAAAATTTTAATGAGGCAACTGTTGGCATTTTCAGTAGGATTTTCCTACATAGAACAGAATTACTCTTAGCCATTACTTTCCAGCATCAGCTTTTGTCATCAAATTCTATGGTCTGAATCTTTGAACCCAACAATGTAGAAATAATAATCCCCAATGAAATGGTGTTAGAAGAGAGGTCTTTTTTTGTTTTGTTTTGTTTTGTCTTTTTTTGTTTTATTTTGAGGGCAGCACTTGGCAGTGCTCAGGGGTTACTCCTGTCTCTGTGCTCAGAAATTGCTCCTGATGATTCCTGGAACCTTATGGGATGCCTGGAATCAAATCCGGGTTTGTCCTGGGTTGGCTGCATGCAAGGCAAACGCCCTACCATTGTGCTATCACTCTGGCCTTGAAGACAGATCTTTAGGAAGCGATTAATACTAAGAGGATAGCCCTTCTGAGTGGGATTACAAGAGACCCCAAAGGGTAGTCTAGCTCCTTTCTCCATGTCAGGGAGAGATCCTTTATGAGAAAATGCTGCCACCATGATCATAGACTTCAGTTTTCGGGACTATGGAAATGAATTTCTGTTGTTTGAAGCTATACCATGGATGACATTTTTGTGATAACAGCCCTAATGGATTAAGACATCTGACAAGCAAGATAATTTCTAAATGTTCTCTTGCAGTGAAAGTACAGTGTAGCATTGAATGAGAGCCAGTGCTCAAGGAATGAAGTAGAAATCTAGGAACTTGTGGTCAAGAAGTCATATACTCCTATATTTTGATAGTTCATTTTTCTGTCCTGGCATCCAAGATCTTTCTTTTTTATTCATTCCCATATTTTTCTATTTACAAGTCTGTGAGCTTTCTGAAGGTATAAAACATGACTTTAATAAGGGTATTATCCAATCAGAATGAATGCATATATGTGTATATGAACATTCCCACTTTCTTTCTTAACTCATTCTCCATATTCTTGTGCTTTTTCCATCAGGTGACCCATTAGTGCCAATCAGCAATGGAACTGGGGCCCGGGAGATAGCATGGAGGTAAGGTGTTTGCCTTTCATGCAAAAGGTCATCAGTTTGAATCCCGGTGCCTCATATGGTCCCCCATGCCTGCCAGGAGCAATTTCTGAGCATGGAGCCAGGAGTAACCCCTGAGCACTGCTGGGTGTGACCCAAAAACCACACACACAAAAAACAAACAAAAAACACCAAAAAACAGTGCAGGGACTTTGATGTCAGACATAATGACCATTCTGCCACTGCCTGGCCCAGTTCTGAGCCAGAATCTCTTCTGTTACCACAAATACGATTATACCTGCTTTTACAGATGACAGAATTGAAGCTCAGATTCTCTCCCTTTCCTTCTCCCCACCTTTCTTTCCCTCAACTTGGACCCATATCTGAACCATACAGTGGAATGACATCAGACATGAGTTCTGATAAAGCATGATTTTATTTTGTTTACACAAATAAACTCCACTCAGAGCTATGTGGTAATGAGGTGGGTCACCTACACAATGGTCACTAAGACATTTTGGCAACTGCTCAGCATCCTTTGAAACTTCAGTGGGCTTAGGCACCACTCCTACTGGTGGGTCACCCATGAAATCTGTGAAATTGTGCATGAAGGAGATGAGGGGCTTTCCTCTTATAGGTGGGCATGGGTCCCTGTATCCCATATGGCCCACTGAGCCTTCCAGGAGTGATTTCTGAGCACAGAGCCAGGAGTAACCCTTGAGCACTGCCGGGTGTGGCCTCAAATCCACCCCCCCCCAAAAAGAATCATTATAAACCATGAACACAAAATTATTGCTAGGTGGTGCTTCTTATAAGTTGAGCTTGTCCACATTCTTGGTGAACAGCAAGGTGATGGTGTGGAAAATGCTTGCTTGATGTCACTGTGTAGCAGTAGGTGAGGGCCCATTCTCCCTGGCAACCCTTGGAATGGCCAGCACACTGTTTTCTGTCCTTTTCCCTAATAGAGGACAATGTTCTGTGGGTGTGGCAAAAAGTGATCTGGTTGAGAAGCTGTGCTGAGTACTGGATGGACTCACTGTATAAAAGAATTGGTTTGTTAGACAGCCACCAAGGTAAGGTGAGTCATAGAGCTCAGTGACACAAAACTGGAATGCTGACCAGTACCTTCTCGATGTTGAAAGCCTCAGTTGTACTTGGAAAGTCCTGGTTTCTCTCTCTCTCTCTCTCTCTCTCTCTCTCTCTCTCTCTCTCTCCCCTCTTTCATTTTGGCCACACTTGGGGGGCATTCAGGGGTTACTTCTGGCTCTACACTCAGAAATTGCTCCTGACAGGCTCAGAGGACCATATGGAATGCTGGGGATCGAACCAGGACAGTCCCAGGTCATCTGCATGCAAGGCAAATGCCCACTGTGCTATCATTCCAACCTTCCCTAGTTCTCTCCCTCTTTCTCTCTCTGTCTCCCTTTCTCTCTCACTCACTTGTTTTCTCTCACTCTCTTGCTCTCCCCCCCCTCCATTAAGGGATTTGCCTGAAAATGCTCTAGCTTCGGTGCTACTGACCAGTGTGCCACGGCAGGAGCAGCTGGAATACAAGGGTCACTTATCCCAGGCTAGCCCCAGGCCTTGTCCAGCTCTCCTCATCTGAGGCAGACCCTGAAGGCTATGCCTTCTGTCCTGATCCCTGACTATAAAAGCATCTTGGCCTTAAAGGTTGGCCAAACCAGCACAGTCTCCTCTCTCAAATGACAGGAGATACCCTGCTTTTCCGGTAAGGGGTTGGACTTGCTCAGAAACTGTGAGGGCTAGAAGGAGATGTCCACAGAGGACCAGGCTGGGCTCATGTTCTCCATCTGCACTCATTGTTTGATAACTAATTGGGCCTTGTAACTCAATCTTTGCTCCTGCCTCTTTTCAGAAGCCTTAAGTCACATTTTTAAAGAGAACTCCCTCCAGGTAGTAGGTGAAAATGCTGACTGACAGTGTTATTTGGTGGCTAATAGGCCTGCAGTCCACCTCTCTCTCCTTGCTTAGAGAATAATCTTTGACATATAGATGCTGGCAGGGCCGGAGGCATTGGCATTCTTTTGCAGCTGATTCTGCTTCTCTCTCCTGGGATATTAAGTGACATGCTTGGACTCCTTGAACTAACTAGTGACCTATCTGGAACTTGAATTCAATATTGCAATACTCCCTCTCACTAGATTCCTTCTCTGCTTAGTGTATTTTCAAATATGCCCTATTTGTTTCTACCCTGAATCTTCATAGCCTACAAGAGTGCTTTTTTTTTTTTTTTGATCTGTATTTCTAATGGATACAGGAACCATAGAGGCCAATCCCAGCAAACCTTATCTCAGGTACTTTATTATCTACTAGCACTTTGCTTCCATATTTTTCTATCTTGCATACATCCTTTCAGTTTGGGTTTTGGAAAGGCCTTTCACCCATTTCTCTTAGTTCAAACTAACTTTTCTCCCCTTTTCAGTTATTTTGGCCAAATACAACAGTTCACTGTGGTTTCTTCCTACTTGGTGTCAGGGTTTTCCTCCAGTAGTGCTTGGGGGACCTTATAGTAACTGGGATCAAACAGGGATCAAATCTGGTTTTACTCCCCTGAGCTATCTCCATGGCCTCTCATAGTTTTTTAGGTGTTTTTTTTTGTTTTGTTTTGTGTTTTGGACTGTACCTTGTGTCACTAGTGTTGCTCCTGGCTCTGTGCTCAGAAATCACTCCTTGCAGGCTCAGGAGACCATATGGGTTGCCGGGAATTGAATCAAGGTTTATCCTGGGTCAGCCACGTGCAAGGCAAATGCCCTACTGCTGTATTACCACTCTGCCCTCTTTTAAAAATATTTATTTATTTATTGGAGCTTTTTCTTTTTCGTTTTTTTTTGGGGGGGGGTCACACACAGCAGTGCTCAGGGGTTACTTCTGGCTCCACACTCAGAAATCGTTCCTGGCAGGCTCAGGGACCATATGGGATGTCAGGATTCGAACCAATGACCTTTTGCATGAAAGGAAAACGCCTTACCTCCATGCTATCTCTCCGGCCCCTTATTAGTGCTTTTTAACAAGGTGTAATGATGTGAGTTTTTGTCACTCAGACTGGAGCAAAGCCACTTCTTTTCCCATGGCAGTGTTCTTCAAACTCTGGATCAAGAACAGTCAGAGTTGAAAAGTTGACTTATTGGGTGAGATAAAATTCTGATAGAATTATTACAGTGTCTTACAAGTGTAAGGATGAACATTCAAGTCCCAGTGCCTCCACATATGCTGGGTGTAAGCTTGCTAACACCACTGTTTGAACCCAGTACTCTGTTGTCTATAATTTGTAGAGTTGCAAGTGATATCTCATAGCACTGCACCCCATATAGTTCTTGGAGCACTTTTAGGAGTGATCCCTGAGTGCAAAGTAGGAATGAGCCTTAAACACGGCTGGTGTGGCTAAAAAACCTAAATGTATCTGCATATATGTGTATATATATATCTCTATATATATATATTCTCAATTTTTAGGAGCTGATACTGAATATGGCAGAATATATCACATAAAGAATATCAGACTCTGGCAAAAACTCTGAGTTTTTGGTGCAATGTCTGGGGTCATGCACCTAGCTGTGGTGTCCCAGGGACTGCACCTCTATTGTAGCACCAGGTATCATAATGGCAATCCTGCTGGGATTGCATTTGATGACGTAGGGCAGTGTTGGGATTCAGCCTTGGAAAAATTCATGGCCTCATACCTTCAAGACAGGTGCTTCACCACTGAGCTATATCCATGGGTCTAGATATGCAGCTTTTGGGAGAAGGGAAGCTCCTAAGAAGTACTCAGGGAGCAGGAGGATCACTCCTGATGAAATGTCATCAGCTGAATGCCAGACTTATGTGGGGCTTCTGTTGCCTTGGGGTGCTAGGGTCCACCAGGACCATTCTCCAGGTGCACTGAAGGAATCATCAGTGCTTCTTGAATCATGATGGTGCTCAGGAAATTCCAGTGTGACACCTGTTGGTGCTCCAGGGGCCATCAGGTGCCAGTTTAAGCTCTATCTTCATGCACACAAAATATGTGCCCTTGATAACTAAGCTCTCACCTTGCCTTAGTCATTTAAAAAAATTCTTCAACTAATTAATTATAATACATTTTCCTGGCCACCTCCCCCATACACACACACACACACACACACACACACACACATACATACAATTTGTGTACTCTCTTCTTGAGAATGGCATTTTATTCATCTGGATTCAACAGGCATTGTCTCGTACTCAATACATGTTAGTAACCATCAAATGACAAAGGTTAAGGACTAAAATGTGGAATATATATAGTTGTCTTTGTTTATGACTGGCAAACACTAAGCCAATTAGTTCAGTTATAATGACCTATGAAAAACAAAGCTACAACCATAAGATCATATGAATAAAGTGCACAGGTGTGATGTACCTACGATCCCAGTCATAGATTTGGCTGGTTTTCACAACAGAATAAAGCTCTCTTTCCCATTCAGTGCACTTCAACAAACCAATCCAGCCAGGAAATTTTAAAGAAGGAGGGGCTGCCCTGTCCCTAAGTAATAGAGCCTATCTCTTCTTAACCTCTGTGACCCTCAAAACCCAGCAAATTCCTTCTTTTATCTATCCTAAATCCTTTATATTACCCTCTAAGCCAATTTTCTGTTGTACTGTATTCAGTGGGAATTGAAAACAGCTGGTGACCATCTGCTGTAGATTAATTCTTCATGTACTTGAAGCCTATAATTAGGTCATTCCTCTCAGCCTTCTCTTCTCCAGGCAAAATATCTTATTTCCTTTAGCCCTTCCCAAAAGGTTTTCTTTTCCAATTATTTAATTGTCTTCCTCGTGTTGTGCTCAGAATCAGGCTGTTTTCCACACCCTGCAATGATGAGGAGGTTGGTCAGTGTGAGGATTATGGGTTGAGGTCACCAGTGGCACTTTTGAGGAGACTTTTGGCCCTGTCTTGTTTATTTTCAGAGGCCCACTTGAAAGTGGACAGCAATCTTCAGTTGATGAGGAGGCTTTTGGCACTGAAACCAGAAACAAAAGAGCCAGATAATTATGCTCTGCCTCTGTCCTAACTGCAGTTAAATAAACCAGAGCCTTGACTTTATAGTCTCAAATTTGTGAAATGACCAGTACACACTTTAAATTTTAATTCTTGATATGACTCCTCATTAGAATGAAACCTGGGAAGTCTATGAAAAAAGAAATTTTTTTGTTTTTGTTTTTGGGCTGCACTCAGAAATCACTCCTGGCAGGCTCTGGGGACCATATAGGATGCTGGCAATAAAACTCGGGTATGTCCTCGGGTCAGCCACATGCAAGGCAAATGCCATGCCACTGTCCTATTTCTCTGGCCCCAGGAGAAATTTTTTTTAAAGATTTTATTTCTTTTTGACTTGGTTACATATGTGGTGGTGCTTTTGGCTCTGAGTACAGGATCATTCTGCAAGTCTTTAGGGGATTTCGGTGCAAGGGATTGATCCATGTGCCAAGTACATGGAAGGCAAGCACACTACCAGCTGTGATATCTTCCTGGTCCAGAACTTAATTCAATATTCACTTTCATAGTCATACTTGGCAGTGAGAAGACCTTTTTAACTTTACTAAACTTAGGAAATAAGAATCTAGTAGAAAGATATGCTCATTGTGGGGCTGGAGTGATAGCAGAGCGTTAGGCTGTTTGCCTTGAAAGCAGCTGACCCAGGACGGACCTCAGTTCAGTTCCCAGCTCCCATATGGTTCCCTGCCAGGAGAGATTTCTGAGTGCAAAGCCAGGAGCAATCCCTGAGTATCAACGGGTGTGGCCCCCAAACAAAACAAAACAAAACAAAACAAAAAAGAAAAATATGCTCATAGAGTAGGAAATATTTGGGTGGAGTAACTTGGGAGAAAACTTGTCCTAGCAGGAATCCAGAGCAATTGTTCCTTAACCTTTTCTCTCTTTTGGAATTATGCATATGCATTGCCTTTCCGAGTGGCCAAATTTTTATGAAATACAGACATATTTTCTGGGTTAATATTTTCATTACATGATTGAAATGATCTCTTTGACTCTGTGACTCGTCACCATTTCTCAAAAAATGGCTTGGAGTTTGTAGCACGACTTTCAGTTGGATGTGATTTTCCCCAGATTGTCTGAAAAGGATCCCAGAACATTTAGAAATGATAGACAGGGAATGCTGGATTTTGACCTAGCTATTAAATATACTCTCTAGCTGTTCTCTGACTGATTCAGAAACAACCTTTAAAAATACATAGTTTAGGGCCGGAGAGATAACATGGAGTGAAGACGTTTGCCTTGCAAACAGAAGGACAGTAGTTAAAATCCTGGCATCCCATATGTTCCTCTGAGCCTGCCAGGAGCGATTTCTGAGCTTAGAGCCAGGAGTAACCACTGAGCATTGCCGGGTGTGACCCTAAAACCAAAATAATAATAATAATAACAATAATAATAAATGGGGCCTGGGAGATAGGTTATCGGTTCGAATCCCGGTGCCCCATATGGTCCCCTGTGCCTGCTGGGAGCAATTTCTGAGCATGGAGCCAGGAGTAACCCCTGAGCACTGCCGGGTGTGACCCAAAAACCAAAATAAATAAATAAATAAATAAAATAAAATACTTGGTTTATTATTGTCAAATAATAATGGTTTCATCATGAGAAAGATATCATCACTGCATTTTACAAAAGAAACATTAATTAATAAATTAATTTGAATGGGCTTATGAGTATTTTGGTGGCAGAGCTTGGATTTAAATTCCTGGATAGTTGTTTTCTTGAGCATCATTATAATTACCTCTGCCAGTTAGTTAGTTGAGATACAGATATTTGGATACTAGACTCAGATTATGCATCTAAGTTCTGGCATTTGCATTTTCAGTTAAACTCCCCAGCATTGTTGATGCAAGTAATCCAAGTTCTGTGTATTCAAAACTGCATGCCTAACTGATGCTGGGCTGCCCAAATCAGAAAATCTAGGTCAATGTTTTCCAAACACTATTGTTCTTCTATCCAGGAACACGTTGACAAGAAGCCTGGATTCTATACTACAGCTACTGAATCTAAACTAAAGAAGGATCTAGTCCAGACTTTGTCCAGCCTGAGCATGGTGGGGATTCTGAATCATGCTGCAGATGGGAAACCACCCACACGTGTCTTCCTACCAGTGGTTTCCTATGCCTAGCACTTCTTGATGCCTTTGTGAGAAATTGTTTGTGAGTGTGAAAGATGGAACGGCATTATTTAAGATCATTTGGTTTCAAAAATATGGAGGAAAGAAAGTAGCTAAGGATATAGTGCAAAGATTGCTGCTGCGAGTGCTTGCTGCTTCCAGGCTTGTCTTTCCTACAGTAGAGACCTTAACTCTGAAGATTTAAAAAAAAAAGCTGTGGTCTTGAAAGTCAAGTGTTGCATTTGATATCTGAAGTCTAGCAAAGGAATAACCTTTCCTTGTGATGTTGTAACAGGTAGTGTTGCCGTGGCAACATAGCAGGGGACTTAGAGAAGAGAAACAGAACAGATGGGCAGGGTGTCATTTCACTGAGAACCTAGGAGATACAAAAAGCTCTACTAAAATGAGCAGCATTTAAAAATTGCTTGGCATATTGAGAAATACTGTCATAGATGATGAAAACTCAGAAAACTTGGGTTTCATGAATATTATTTAAATTGACAAAATATGTTTTAACAGCAGAAGCAGAAGAATCCTCACAGATGACTGTAAAATCTTGATTTTACAGATCTCTTCAAGCGACTCTCTAGTCAGTCACATACTGTACCATATGTTAGTAGTATACTATTGTGGGAAACTAGAATAGTGTTTGCATTTAAAAGTCAAGCCAGAGATGATTAAACTGTTACTACAGGACCAAAAGATAATGATTGAATTCAGCATAGGAGTTTTTTGGAATAGACATAATTTTGAAGGCCCATGCACATTTATATTTAGTTTTAGTATTATGATTATTTTTTTTTTTGGGGGGGGAGGCCACACCCGGTAATGCTCAGGGGTTACTCCTGGCTATATGCTCAGAAATCACTCCTGGCTTGGGGGATCATATGGGACACTGAGGGATTAAATCATGGTTCAGTCCATCTTAGATTAGCACGTGCAAGGCAAACACCCTACCACTTGCACCAACTCTCCAGCCCCAAGTATCATGCTTTTATTTGCAATGTTCTTTTTAATACTTTATTTAAACACTTTATTTAAAAAAGTTTACAAACTTGTTCATAATAGAGTTGTTTTAGGCATTGGATGTTCCAACACCAATGTCACCACCAAAGTGATCTTACCTTTACCATTATCCCCAGTTTCCTACCATCCCCAAACCTGCCCCTTAGCAGCAACAAAATAATTTATTTTATATTTTTGCTTACAACTTAGGCTAATTCAATAATGCAACTTAGGCTAGTGATCAAAAAACACTTCAGGGGCCGGAGAGATAGAATGGAGGTAAGGCGTTTGCCTTTCATGCAGAATGGTTCGAATTCGTGGTTTGAATCCCCGCTTCCCATATGGGCCTCTGTGCCTGCCATGAGCAATTTCTGAGATTAGAGCCAGGAGTAACCCCTGAGCGCTGCCGGGTGTGACCCAAAAATAACCACCCCCCAAAAAAAGCAAAAAACACTTAAGCAAAAGAAAATTTGTAAAATAGTTGTATTTTACATCGAATTATTAAGTTATTGTCTGAGGGATTACTTAGCTGCTTGTTGACAACTGAGCCTTCTGTGTCATTGATTTTGTTTATTGACCTTCATTAACTTGTGTGCTTCTTTCCCATCTAATTTAATTTGTTCCTACGAGGCTGTCGGTATTGTGGATTTGCAGGTGTCAGGCAGAACACACCCCAGGAACTCCAGGATCTGTATACTTGGGCCAAAGAGTTTACATGACTGCAGTTGTGGGATGTGGATGTGGATGCTGGGGCTTCAGTCAGGAGGAGGTATGAGTGATAAGAGAATTCCTTTTTTACTCTGAGAAGACCCCAGAGTTCTTAGCCTGTACATGTGTACCTGAAATGTTTTCAATGGCTTGGTGTCTGCAGGATCTGTCATGAAGCATTCAGGTTCAGTTGTTGGATGGTGGCAGCTGTGGAGTGTGGGTGCAGTTGGAGCTTCAGTAGGGCGGAGACTCAATTCACCACCCTCCTGAAGGAGGACCAGAGTTTTCAGTTCAAAGACCACTATACCCATGTTTTTCAGTGACTTGGCTTGCATATGTTCTAAGGTATTTGGATTTCAGTTGTGGGGCCACAGCAGTGGCTGTGAGGTGTCTATAGTCATATTTTTATTTCTAGGATTAATTTGGTTTTATTCCAATTTAATTGGTTTTTCACTTCAAACTAAGGAAATACTATGCTTTAATAATTCAACATCAATACCACCAATATCTAAGATTTATGATAAGCTAACAAAATTATTGCAAAAGTACAGAGGTCAGAGTGCTTTCTGGATTTCATTCCCGACTCCATTTGGTTCCCTGAGTCCTTTCAGAAGTGACCCCTAAGCAGAGTCTTGAGTAAGCCCTAAATATACCTGGTGTGGCCAAAAAACAAAGAAAATAAAAGCCAAAATTAAAAAAAATAAGTCCTCTATTTCAATCATTAAACCATAAATTATACCTGACATTACTCAGGACTATTTTGTTTTGTTTTGTTTTGTTTTTTTGGGCCACACCCAGTGGTGCTCAGGGGTTACTCTGGCTGTCTGGTCAGAAATAGCTCCTGGCAGGCATGGGGGACCATATGGGACACCAGGATTTGAACCAACCACCTTAGGTCCTGGATTGTTCTGCTTGAAAGGCAAACGCTGCTGTGCTATCTCTCTGGGCCCTACTCAGGACTTATTGATGGCTCTATGTTCAGGCATCATTTAGGGGACCATTTATGGTGCTGGGGATGGAACCCAAGTCTGCTGTATACAAGGAAAATGCCCTACCCATTGCCTTAACTCTTTAGACCCAGA
>PVKC010035137.1:0-13550 GCA_004027635.1 Crocidura indochinensis | reverse complement strand
GGTGTGGCCCGAAAAACCAAAGAAAAAAATTGCTATTAGAAAGATTCAAGTTCCACTATTAAATATCTAAGGAGGCGGAGGGAAAATAACAACCCTCAGGAGGCCTTGTGAAGGGTTTTTTGTTTAATACATCTGAGAAGAATGCATATACAAATAATCAAGACATGAGAAAGCATTTTTCAACAGTAGTAAGTCTACAAGAATTAGGATTGGGGGAGATGGAAAAATTATTGAGACGTTTTTAAAAATTGGATATTGCAATCAAAATTAGCTGGTAAAACTATTAACACTTATTATAACAAAGAGACTTCATAGGACTCTCTTCCTGGTGTTTTGTTTTGTATTTAATTAAACTAGACCCCCAGTTGGCTATTCTAGGGTTCCTCAGAGGCAGAACAGAAATAAAGGATTCTCTGACTGGTCCCCATGTTGTTAAGTATTCTCCCTACCCCCAACCCATCTCTTGCTTCTTAATGAAGCAGATCTACACCCTCATAACTTGGCAGAGGATGTGAATCATTGCAAGGACATCTGTCCTCTAGCACCACCCTCATATATTTCCTCTATGAACCAGTTCTTTGCTTTGTTCTAGGAACACCATATCATATACTATTAAACTGTTTACCTATGCTAAGTATAGAAGACAATGACTGACAAGGGAAAAATGCTTTTTAATTATGTATTCAATCCATTTGGTGTATTTCAAAAGGTGCAATACTTTCCATTTATTAGCGAAGTTAGAAATTAACTTCAGGGAGGAAAAGAACAAAAACAAATGGCAAACAAATTTCCTTGAAAGTCACAGTCAATAGATAGTGCATCCTAGAAAAGAGGAGAGGCAAAACAGGTTCCACTTTCATGAATTTCATCAAATACTGAACCTACTCAGGGGTGGAGAAAAAAGGCAACTTTCAAAAAGGAGTATGTTTATTAAACGAGTCATCTGCTATACTCCTTCCTAAGAGCACCAGGAGGGGAACATATTCTCTAAACTAGACTTAGGAAGTAGAATGTGGAATCAATTCATCCTCTTCCCCTTAAGGGCTATCCAATGGTTACTGATTTTAAAAATAAAAATAAAAAAGACTAAATAAAAAGACCCCACATACACTCCCCCACCCCCCAAAAAAGAACAAAAACAAAAACAAAAATGATAATACTAGATGCCCCAGACAACTCTCCAGAGCAGCTTCGACAATTCGAATTAGTCTGTTACAGAGTCATCACAAGCATGCCTTGCTTTTAAACAAAAATTTTTGAAACAACAACAAAAAAAAAAACCTAGCACTGATCACTTTTCTGACAAATACACAATTATGCAAAATTAACTAGTATTTGGAGGGGGAAAGGCCAGACCTATGGGCCTGTCTTGCTTGAGTGTATGTGGGTAGGTGCAGGGCATTTGTCATTATTGCAAAAATGAATTTTAATTTTTAATCTTTAGTTTGATTTAAACATTTCTTTTAGCATGATGCCGACACCAGCTTTGCAGAAAGGACTCTGAAGAGATGTTCATAGCAGCACACACCTGCGGCTCTTCTTCGGTTCTGGGGGCTCCAGGGCAGCCAATATTGCTTCGTCAAATACATTCTTTAGGCCTTTCTGAAAAAGGGGCAAGGGGGAAAAAGAAAATGGGCAGTCTGATTTTCAGTATAACAAAGATGACTATTAAATTATAAATATTCAAACATTTTCAAAGTTGGCAAAGAATGAAACATTATAAATAACCCTAAATCTCAATGCGATCATCTGACTTCATCAAATTTTGTCCAGGTAGGGCAATAGAAGGATTCAGCACCTTAGGAACAGATGAGTAGATGTTTATGAATGAGTCTGTGGTTCTTTGAGAAAGCAGTTTTGCAGACCAATGTATGTCACAAGGAGCAAAGAAGCACAGGTGCCTTTTGCTCACTCAATGAGTTTTATATTATGCGACTAAAGTTTAAATTAAAAAAAAACCATGTGAAGCTGCTCTGCAATTCAAAATGAAACCACTGGATATGAAACAGGACTAAGAAGACAGATGCAGGAAATTGCGTCCTTATTATATGGAAGGGGCAGCAAAGACGAGAAATAGAGTGGCTGCATCGAAGATAATCACTCTGAGCTCCCTTTAACCCACCAATTAGAACCTAGGGAACTTGAGGAAGCAAAAATGTGGCTTCCAAATACAAATGTAAAGCTAGAGCCAGTCAGTGCAACAGGAATAAAGCTCCATCAGGCATTTATACAAACAACTGTATATTTTTAATTTCAAAATTTGAAGGTAACCACAATTATGTTTCCCTCACAACAATAAAATCAGAAGCAGAAATATAAAGGTGGCAGCTTTACATCTCAAAATTAACAAACCTTAAGTCAACTGTTAAAATGGATGCTATTAAGATAATGTAACAAATGATCCCATAAAGCAGTAACAAATACATCAGTATCTTTCCCACCCCAGACAATACTTCACTAAAGCACAGACAGCCAAAGCAATAATAGCAACACAAAGTTTCACTGCACAAAAGAAAACAGGAAAAGAATCCCCCTTCCCAATACACTCTACTAGCAGGTCACCCCTTTTTCCATAAAGTTTGTCATGCAATTACAATTAACAATTGATCATAAGAGCAAAATGATGTTTGTGTTATTTTCTCCATCTAGAACTAAGATCTAGATGTGTGAAGCTCTTCTTTTCTATCAGAAAACAATCTTAATACCAGACCAAGTTCTCTTTTGCCATAGTATTCCAACCAAAGAGCTGAGTATCGGACAACTCAAGCAGTTAAAAGTTAAATAAGTCCAACTTAACTACTAATCACAAAAAATGTTCTATTAAGATATTGCATTCTTGATTAAAACTAATACATAGGTTGCTCTAAGGTGGAAGTAAAAAAACGCAGAAGCTTTCAAACAGGACAGTTTTATTCCTTTGTTTTAAACGATCTTTCTACAGTAGTGGGACAGGAAGCAGCAGCAAAGAAGGAAAGAAGAAAACAGTTTAGAATATACAGCACTTCCTTTTGGGTTGAGTTTCCGGAGGCTCGAGGGCAGCTAGGATAGCCTCATCAAACACATTCTTCAGACCTCTCTACAAGACAGAGGGGAGGAGAGAGAATAGCAGCCAGGTTAGAGGATTAGAAAGACTTGCAGATATAACAGCAGTCTGGATTAAATGGGCTGAATTCACAGAAGCAATGTCAACGAAAAACTGCCAGAAATTTCAATATTAAATCCATTACTAGGGAAATAGATAAGCAAACAGAAATTTCTTACCTAAAAATAAGTTTCCTCAACAACAACAACAACAAAAAAAAACATTTTTATGAAAATGCATGCCCTAACTTCTAAAACAGCACTTTTGTAATTCTATAGATAGAATATTTTAATGAAAATGCCAGGAGAGGAAAAAAATATATTTAAAGATGAAAAGGGGAAAGGAGAGTTGAGGAGAGTTGAATTGAGTTCACCAAATACGGAATATATTAGTATTCCGAAGATTAAGTATGATATTTACATTCTGAAACAAATGTACAAAAATGTCATATTCCTGGGCTGGAGAAACTGCTATAATGGCTGAGTACCTGCTTGGCATGCTGTGGGTCTGGGTTTAATTCCCAATACAACATGGTCTCTCCAGGACTGTTAGGTGCAACTTCCTCAAACAGAGCCAGGAGTAGTTATTGAGCACTGTCAAGTCTGGGCTCAAAACAATAAATATAAATAAATGCCAGGTTTCTGTGAATTCAGCCCCTGAATAACTGAAGGACACAAACAGCAAACTATCAAGCATGCTATAAGTTTCTAGACTTAACATCTGAGTAGGATTAATCAGGATTTTAGAGTGAACAGGTTTCCCAAAGTATAAAGGCTCAATTAGAGTGTTAATTGTTCAACAGTACCAACAGGGATAAGTTTAAAGAACAGACTCTAGAAACAGCTTACACTTCAGTTATTCAGCAATATCATTAGAACAAGTAACCACCACCCAAGTCATGAGAAAATAAAGGATGGGGTTCTGGAATGAGTTTCAGCAAGCAGTCAATGCTTTAAGATGTTTGCATGAATATCATAGCATAAAGCATAGAGTGAAAACAAAGAATTACCTATGAGGACTGATACAGATATACACATAAACTCAATCAGAACTCATATTAACCAGGTGAATTGATAGTCCTGGAACCTTGGATGGTCTTACAGACTCAGCTAAGCTAAAGACACCATTGACCAACCAAAGAATTTTAACTTTATTTCAAAAGAGGGTACTAGGGAAAATACCCAGGGCCTCAAATTATAATAAATCTGTTCTACCCAGATATATCTACATATACTAGTAGAGCAGATATTTCCAGCCTCAAAAGGTTTGACATTCTTTAGGTCCTTTTGATCCCAAGTACAAATTTTCTCAAAAATCTCAGAACTCCAGAGCCAGGCTACTCCTCCCACATTATTTTTTTCTTTCTTTTCCCCACCAATAATAGAATCTGAGACCTGGCACAATTATACATTCCATTTTTCTTAAGAGATAACACAGCACATAGGACGTTTGTCTTGCATGTGGCCAACCCGGGTTTGATCCCTAGCATACCATGCAGTCCTCCAAGCCTGCCTGGAATAACCCTAGTGCCTCTGGTTGTGGCCCAAAAAACAAAACAACAAAAAGAAGTCAAAAGGTTTTCTTCTTTTAATGTCTTTTATAACGTGTTAAACAAAATAAAACATCAATGTTCCTTTGAAATTCTTTCAGCATATCATGGAGCAAACACTGGAAGTCAAATACTGTATAAAAGCAAGAATGAATGAAATAGGAAAATAGGAGAAAAATGAGGACTACCAGAAACTAGTGCATCTCAAATTAAATTCTTGCTTATTAACAAAAATCAACTTATCTGAGTTAACAAGATTAATTTCTGCTTTACCCAACTGTCTAAATATATGCTGAGTTCAGTTCATAGGAGCTAAAAAACAGAATTTGGAGTCCCAACAATCCCAAATGCAACCAGAAAACACAATTTCCTAACTTCTCTTTGGAGAAAAATTGTATTTGCTAACACCTTTTCACACTCCCATTTTTTATAAAAATAATTTACTATAGGGCCAGAAAGATAGCACAGTAGTAGGGCTTTTGCCTGGCACACAAATGACCCAGGATAGACAGTAGTTGGAATCCTGGCGCCCCATATGGTACCCTGAGCCTACCAGGAGCAACTTCTAAGCCCAGAGCCAGGAGTAACCCTGAGGGCTGCTCAGTGTGACGCCCACCCCCTCCCCCCAAAAAAAGATCATTTACTATATAAAACCATTAACACTTAAAAATACTTATATGAGGGCCAGAACAACAGCACAGTGGTAGGGCATTTGCATTGGAGACCCAGGACAGACCCAGGTTCAATTCCTGGGATCCCCTATAGATCCCCTGAGCCTGCCACGAGTGACCCAAAAACCAAACCCCACCAAAAAAAACAAACAAACAAACAAAAACCTTATATGGAAACATCCAATTCCTTGTTTTTAATTTCTTACAATTGGACTGAGAGGACAATCTGCCTCCATATCCCATATTTAGAGATAGTTATATGAAACTGAATTATATAGTTGGTTATAAAATGAAGCATGTAGCCTTCCCCAATGCACATATATTGACTTGCACACAAAAGAACTTTGTCCTGTGGTATTGAAACACACAGAAACAAGTAATTTATTTTTAAATATTTCATAGTTCTCTGTGTTAGAAGATACAATAAAAACTTCTGACCATTTTTTGGGGGGTGGGCGGTGGTGTCACACCCAGCAGCACTCAGAGGTTACTCCTGGCTCTATGTTCAGAAATCGCTTCTGGAAGGCTCAGGGGACCATATGGGATGCCGGGATTCGAACCACTGACCTTCTGCATGCAAAGCACATGCCTTTACCTCCATGCTATCTCTCCACTAGCACCACTGTTCCGGCCCCAAAAGCTAGATTTTGAAAATTATTTTGAAAAATAATGTTAGACCTTAAATCCAACCTTCAAAGTATCTGGTTAACTAAGACACGCAGAGGTTAAGATGCTTGCTCTGCATTTGGCCCAATCTTCTGTACTGCACTGAGGACTCTGAGCAGCTTGAGTAGACTGGAGCACAGTACCAAGAGTAGGCCCCGAGTACCACCATGTAGGCTCAAATTTATTTTTATCTTTAATTATCTAATCTAGGACTAAATCAAGATGACTAACTTATGTACAAGGCCCTACATACTAAATACTTTATAAAAGCATGGCATATAATTATGTCCACCATTTACCTTTTTTTTTTTTTTTTGTGGTTTTTGGGTCACACCCGGCAGTGCTCAGGGGGGGGTTTACTCCTGGCTCCATGCTCAGAAATCGCTCCTGGCAGGCACGGGGGACCATATGGGGCACCGGGATTCGAACCGATGACCTTTTGCATGAAAGGCAAACACCTTACCTCCATGCTATCTCCCGGACCCCCATTTACCTTATACTTAAAATTTTTTTAAACACTCTGCACTTGAACACAACCCCCAAAATGGTAGAGAATATACAGTGCCAGAGATCCCACATGCAAAGCATGTGATCCAGCCGTTTGAAACATATTCCAGCACAGCTGAAAGACAATGATCATTTCCTTATATAAAAATATGGATTAAGACCAGAGAGATAGTATGGAGGTAGGGCGTTTGCCTTACATGCAGAAGGATGGTGGTTCAAATCCCGGCATCCCATATGGTCCCCGGCGCCTGCCAGGAGTGATTTCTGAGCGTAGAGCCAAGAGTAAGCCTAAGTGCTGCCGGGTGTGACCCAAAAGCCAAAAAAACAAAACAAAATATATGGATTTAAGGGCCAGAGAGAGCACTACGGTAGGACGTTTGCCTTGCACGCAGATGGATGGTGGTTCAAATCCTGGTGTCCCATGTGGTCCCCTGAGCCTGCTAGAGGTGATTTCTGAGCGCAGAGCCAGGAGTAACCAATGAATGCTGACGGGTGTAACCCAAAAACAAAAAAAACAGAATACCTTTAATCTTGGCCCATTTCAATCATAATCATACATATCTACTTATTATTCAAATTTCAAAGCACAGATAAACAGAAAAATAATTTTGATCCATGCTAATTATTTTCATTAATTCTTTGTCCCTCCAAGAAGATTATAGATCAAAAAAATATGTCTGGCTTTTTTGTTTGTTTTTGTTGTACTGTTTGTGTTTTTTGGCTTGAGTGAGCAATAGCACAGTGGGTAGGGTGTTTGCTTACCGAAATCGACCTGGGTTCGATCCCTAGCATCCTATAGGCTTCCCGAGCCTGTCAGGAGTAATTTCTGAGTGGACACCCAGGAAAAAGCCCTAAGCAAGCAGCCGATCCAGGACCAAAGGTGGTTGGTTCGAATCCCGGTGTCCCATATGGTCCCCCGTGCCTGCCAGGAGCTATTTCTGAGCAGACAGCCAGGAGTAACCCCTGAGCACTGCCGGATGTGGCCCAAAAACCAAAAAAACAAACAAACAAACAAAAAAAAAAAAAAAAAAAGAAGAAGAAGAATTCCAATTAAATAAATGAGACAAAGAAAAAAACTAATTAAGGAATGCCACCAAAAATAATAACAAAGGAGTGTCATAATATAAGAAGCCTGCTTGAGATATTATTTATATATAAGTACTATATATATGGTTCTCTGACATCTATGTATGTATGTATATATACGTATATATACAAATATATATATAAATAAATACTATATACACACACACACACACACACACATATATATGGCTCTCTGACATGAATGTCTAAATTGTGGAGATAATTACCTATCTGCCACTGAATTAGCCCAAAAGAATACCATCTCTCTGCCCCTCTTGAATCATCCCCAAAAATTATAACATCGAGTGTTATACAATTGAAAAATCAGATATATTTGGGGGGGGGGAATAAAACAAAAATAAGTTTAAGGAAAGGAGTAAGGGAATTGGGAATCATTCACATACTCTCATGAATATGTGCTAATCTAAAACTTTCCTATTTTCCTACTATATAACACATGGAAGCTTACCAAGAAGTGCTTTACTTAAAATATTAATAATTTCCGTAAAAGAGATTGCAAGCAAAGGGATATACATTACAAAGTTGATAGTAGTAGTAGTGTTTTTAGGCAGTTTTCCGGAGCACTGTGGACCTGTTAGAAATAATCTCTGAAACCAAAAGAATACACTGTTCCACATAACAAAAGTAGGGGTTCCACATCAGTCCTCACCTGTGTGAGTGCAGAACACTCCACATACTTGACAGCTTTCAGGTCACGGGCCAGCTTTTCAGCAGTCTCTGGAGTAATAGGCTTCTGTTTGTTCTTGGCAAGTTTCTCAATAGTAGAGGGGTCATCTCTGAGATCAATTTGGGTCCCAACAAGCAAGAAAGGAGTCTTTGGACAGTGGTGAGTTATCTCTGGCACCCACTAAGAAAAATAGATTTTTAAATATATACCTTTTTTTTAAGCCACAAACCTGTAAAGTTATTTACAAGTCAACAGAAATTTAATAACCTTTTTCAGGGTAAAAACATGAAATAGGCGTACCTTTTCTTTCACATTTTCAAATGAGGACGGAGAGACCACTGAAAAACAGACTAGAAATACATCTGTTTGTGGGTAACTCAGTGGCCGTAATCTATCATAATCCTCTTGTCCTAGGAAGAAAACAAATTGGAGAAATCAGCAGGGAGGGCAGGGATAGTACAGTGGAAAACCTGCTTGCCTTACATGCAACCAATCCAGGTTCAATCTCCAGGATAAAAGAGAAAAATCTAAAAAAAAAATTATTTTTGGATTTTGAATCTGGGGTTACTCCTGGCTCTGTGTTCAGAAATCGCTCCTGGCAGGCTCAAGGGACCATATGGGATGCTGAGAATTGAACTGGGGTTCAACCAGGGTTGGTGGTTCGTGCAAGGCGTAAACGCCCTACTACTATGCTATTGTTCCAGCTCAAAAAATAAAAAAATAAAAAAATAAAAATAAAATAAAATGGGGCAGGAACAATAGTACAGTGGGCAGGGCATTTGCCTTGCAAGCCACCTACTTTGAATTGGAATTCCCATATACCATATATACCCTAAGCACTACCAGAGCAGAGTGCAGAGCCAGGAATAACCAACCCCAGAGCAGTGTCAAGTGTGGCCTCAAAATAAAACAAACAACAAACAAAAAACAGTGAAATATAAACTGCTTCTGTATAGAAATAGTTAATGATTGGGACCCAGAGCAATAGTACAGTGAATAGGTTATGTGACACATTTTATTCCTGGCACCCCATATGGTGTCACATGCCCTGCCACCCCCAACATTGCCAGTATATACCTTAAGGGAGAGCTAAAAATATAACCTTTGAGCACTGCCAGGTCTGGTCCAAAATGGGGAGAAGGGATGGAGAGGATGTGAGGAGATCCACTTCATTCTAGAGACCCAGAGTGATAGTAAAGTGGGTAGGGTGCTTGCATTGTATGCTGTCACCATTGAGTATAGAGCCAGAAGTCAGTCCAGAGCTTTACTGGGAATGGCTCAAAACAAACAAACAAAATCCCTGCATAAGCATAAATATACAACAAAAACTCTATATCATAAGCATACAATATAAAACCTTTAAGACAGTACAGAAACTTAAGGTAAAGGGCTAAATCCAAATTAAGACTATAAAAAACTTAAAATCCGAGCTGGAGCAATTTAATACAGAGAGTAAGGTGCTTGCTTTACAGCTAATCCCAGTTTAGCTCCCAGAGTACTACTAGAAGCAAGCCCAGAATACAGAGCCAGAAGAAAGCCCCAAGCATGACCGTGTATGGCCCAAACTCTTCTTATCCCAGTCCCCAAAATACATTAACCCTAACAAAGTTGGGGGAGGGGTGCCTGGCAAAGAAATCTTTTTAGCATAGTGAAATCAGTAATGATTAGTTTAATCTGTAATGAGCATCAAAATTAGATCCATGTCTAGATTCCTAAGTATCACCACTAAGAGATCTAAAAAATGTCAAATATGGGGCTGGAAAAATAGCACAAAATGTTGGGGTTTAAAAAAAAAAAAATAGGGATTGGGGGCCGGGCGGTGGCACTGGAGATAAGGTGCCTGTCCTAACCTAGGACGGACCGCGGTTCGATCCCTCGGTTCCCCATATGGTCCCCCGTGCCTGCCAGGAGCGACTTCTGAGCGAATAGCCAGGAATAACCCCTGAGTGTCACCGGGTGTGGCCCAAAAACCAAAAACCAAAAAAAAAAAAAAAAAATAGGGGTTTGTCTTGCATTCAGCTGACCCAGGTTTGATCTCTGCCATCTCATGTGATTCCCCCACGCCTACCAGGAGTAACCTGAACACCACTGGGTGTGGCCCAAAACAAACAGAAAAAAAAACTTTATGTACAACACAACCAACAACATTCTATTCACATTGGGAACATTATTGGGAAATTATATAACAATTATTTTAGAATATCTAGTCTAGAGCGATAAGAAGTCCATTTACTTGAGATGAACAAGTCCTCTAAGAAACAAAAACCATTCTTCCTTCCCAAGGGGGAAAAAATCAGAAGTAAAATTATTCATTTAACAAGAAAGAATATCCCAACTTGTTGCATATGCTGCATTTAAGAAACTAAGAATAAATCCCTAGGATGAACATAACTCCTAATATTCAAATACAATTTACCAGCTAAAATTTAACCTTCTAGGTGCACAAGTGCATACCAGTTAACACCAGAATACATAGTCCCTCTTCTTTTGCTTTATGAGTATTTATCACTCCTTTTCTCCATTCTCTTTCCTTCTCCTCCCCTCTCTTTTTTTTTGTTTTGTTTTTGCCTCTCCCTCTCTCCCTCAATAAAACTGTTCACCTCACACACAAAAATGAAACAATTCAACCCCTAAATATCATGAACAGCTATTCTCAAGATAAGAGACAGCATTATTATTTATCATTCTTCAAAGTGTAATCAAATAAATTTCAGTCTTAATCATTAAAACTGGTTTTAGAGCAGGCCAGAGCAAACGGTAAGGCCTTGCCTGTGCAAGCCTAGCATGGACTGGATTCAATTCCCCCCACCCCCAACCCCGGCATCCCATATGGTCCCCCATGTAGGAGCGATTTCTGAGTGCATAGCCAGGAGTAACCCCATAACTAGGTGTGGCCTAAAAAACCAAAACCAAAAAAAATGGTTTTAGAAAATACTAAATTATATATACTGCAAGGAGCCAGAGAGTTAGTAAAGCATGGCAGGGTGCTTATTTGTGTTGCACACAGCCAAACCAAGTCCAATTTGCCCCCCAGCCCTCCAGGAATGATCCCTCCCTGAGCCAGTAACAAGTCCTAGACTCTGTTGGGTAGAACCCATAAACAAACAACAACAACAAAAAAAAAAAACATATACCACAGCAGCATATCAGTTCACTGCTTAAATTCTAACATTTGCTCCAAAAGCAAGTCTATCCCCAAAACAAAACACAAAAAATGTAGATACCTAGGAGATTCCTACCACTCATACCTCGCTGAGTAAAGAGTGTGCGCCTACACACTTAAAAATTTCTGTAAGGGGCATAATGAGAACTCACAAAATCAAAAAGCTCACCATAAAGTTTAAAATGTTGTATTTGGGACCATATGAGCATTTGCCCTGCATGTGGCCGACTCCAGTTTAATCCTGGTTAAATCTCTGGTATCTCATATGGTCCCCAAGTTTATCAAAGAGTGATTTCTGAGGTCATAGCCCAGAGTAACCTTGAGCACTGCTGAATATGCCCCTGCCCCCCCAAAAAGTTATAGATGTTTAATTTTCTCAATAGGATTAAGTACATAATAGGTAAATAACCTGTGGCTCTTAAGAAGTATATAATGGGGGGGGCCGGAGAGATAGCATGGAGGGAGGGCATTTGCTTTGCATGCTGAAGGATGGTGGTTAAATCCCAGCATCCCAGATGGATGGGTGTGACCCAAAAACCAAAAACCAATTAAAAGAAGAAAAAAGAAAAAGCAAACAAACATACTGGGAGGCTGGAGAGAGAGCACAGCAGTAGGGCATTTGCATTGCAAGCAGTGGACCCAAGACCAAAGATGGTTGGAATCCCAGCAGGCATATGGTCTTCTGTGTCTGTCAGGAGTAATTTATTTTATTTTCTCTGCTTTTCTCTCTCTCCTTTCTCTTCTTTTCTTTCCTTTCTTTCTTTCCTCTCTCTCCTTTCTTTCTCTCCTTCCTTCCTCCCTCCCCCTTTGTTTTGTTTTGGGGCCACACCCGGTGGTGCTCAGGGTTACTCCTGGCTATGCACTCAGAAATCACTCCTGGCTTGGGAGACCATATGGGATGCCGGGGAATCAACCGCAGTCCATCCTAGCTAGTTAGCACTTGCAAGGCAGACGCCTTACCACTAGCGCCACCACTCCGGCCCCCTAGGAACGACTTCTGAGCAGACAGCCAGGAGTAAACCCCTGAGTGCCACTGGGTGTGCCCCCCCTCAAAAAAAAAATGGGAATATATACTGGGTAGCTGGATAGGAACAGGAATTTCAGATTTCATTCTTGGTTCCATGTCGTAACTTGCACATTACTGAGAGTATTCTCCAGTACCACCAAAAACTAAGAAATAAATTAAAATTAAAGTTCTAGAAAAGAAACATATACTAGGACCTAGTTCAGGGATTTTAGAATGCTGCCCTACAAGGACAGTGTTATGAATGAAGTCCTGGGTGCTGCCATTTACACTGAGCATGATCATGGCAACAATACTGTCTGTACCTGGCAGCGTTGGTATCAGTTGGTACCAGTAGCACTATTTTTGGCAATTTTAAAACCAAGTGCGTGAGTAACAAAGCTGAAAAATGATGTAAGCACCAAGGTCAAGAATTACAACTTCTGGCAAGAGCAGCAACACCACAGTAACTCCAACAAGCACTGTTACATAAATAATATATATAACTATATATACATATATAACTAAAGAGTACAACTCCCTGTCCGATAATGCATCACAACCAGGAGTGTGAACACCAAAACTAAATTGGGCGGAGGGGTCTGGAGCATTAATACGGCAGGTAGGGTGCTTGTCTTACACTTAGCCAACTTGAAACAATCCCCAACACTCTCTACCGCTCCCCAAACCCACCAGGAGCAATCCCTGATCATAGATCCAGGATCAAGTCTTGAGCACAGCTGAATATGGCCAAAATAACAAAAATTGATGTGCTTGGGGGCTGGAGAGATAACATGGAGGTAAGACATTTGCCTTGCATGCAGAAGGACAGTGGTTCAAATCCCGGCATCCCATATGGTCCCCTGAGCCTGCCAGGAGCGATTTCTGAGCATAGAGCCAGGAGTAACACCTAAGAGCTGCTGGGTATGACCCAAAAACAAAAAACAAACAACAACAACAACAAGAAAGATGAACTGTCCCCCAACACCACCCACCCAAGCACAACAAATTAAAGTGCAAAAGCCTCAGTTTGTGAGAGCCCCAGTTATCACAACAGCATCAAGAGGGATAGGAGAAAGGTAACAGTAGGTCTCAAAGCCAAAGAAAGCCCAAAACAAAACAACAACAAAAAAAA
>PVKC010035135.1:0-13554 GCA_004027635.1 Crocidura indochinensis | reverse complement strand
AAAATAAATTTTCCAAACTCTGAAAAAAAAATCTTAAAAAAAAAAAAAAGGACAGTGCTGGCACTCAGTACTCTTAAGTGACAGGGAGGTGGCCCAGCCATTCTACCTGGGAGTTCGTCCCCAAGGAAATACAGGTGGGGCTTTTGGTATGGCTGTCTGTAGCCCTGTGTTTATTGCATGTGAATCATAAGGCCTGGACACAGAGTCTGCCCAAATGCCCGTGCTGAATGGATGAGTGTATAAGCAAATAGATGGACACACAGGTGCTGCCCGGAGGGAGGGAGTCAGGAGCGTGTCTTTTCGTTTATGACAATATGGGTGGACAGCGGGCACATGGCATGAATGAGTAGAGTCGGCAGGACAAGTGTGGGGGCAATGTCACTTCTGTGGAGGATGATGGGAAGTTAGCCTACAAGAGTTGGCTGCTGGATGGTGGGGGTCTAGACTGAGTATTTGAGGGTACAAGCGTTTAGCCAGTCACTTAAGTACAGAAGAATCATGCATTCCACCAAAAGTTGGACTTTGGTCCAGTGAGAGGCTCATGCCTGCTGTCTTCAATGTAGCCCACATGAATATTCTTTTTTACATTTGACCTTTTTACGCATTTTATTTTTTAAACTCCCTTTCCACCTGGCAGCCACATGCAAACCACCTTCTCCTGCTTTTACTCAGGAAGAAGGGAAATGAAACCGAAAGACTTGGGGTGAGTAATTTAGAGAGCAGTGGACAGGTGGACCTTTGGCCTTGGGTAGGGAACTGGCTACATGTTTAGAGTTTATTCGAGGGGCCAGGTACAAGTATGTCCCTCGGGGCCTTTTAGGGCTCAGGCATCTGGGGTGGAGAGAAGAGTCCCTTGTCAGTTTGTAAAAATGTCCAGAATTTAGCCAACAGCTCTTTTCTCTCTACATCTTGGTGAGACCAGCTGTTGGAAGAAGAGAAATTTGGACAGTTTCTTTCTCCTCCTCTAGCTTTCACTCTGAACCTTCGTTTTACATGTGAAACCCTCACCTTGAGACCTGGATTGGAGTCTGTCTTTCAAGAATTCCAAGCAGGGGCTGGATTAATACTACAGCAAGGCGAGCACTTGCCTTGCATGCATCAGATCCTAATTTGAATCCCATATGGTGCCCTGAGTAACCCTAAGAGTGACTCTTGAACTCAGAATCACGGGATGTGTTCCCCCAAAACAACAAAATCAAGAATTCCTAGCAAGCCTACTTACATGTTGTGAATTAAAAGGCTGACTCAGCAGGTCACGGATTGTTCTATTTTTGTTCATTTTATTCATAAGATAATATTCCGAGCACTTAAGATACTCAACAGATCCTTGTTACATGATGTCAAACATGGAGGAGGGAAAGGATCATTTTGAGTCACGATTCCAAGGAAGCGATTTTCACCAGTTTTATGCAATGGTTCTAAAGTCAACACACCACCTGTCTGTCTCATGCATGCTTCAGACTTGCCCTTTCCGTATAGTATTAGCACAAGACACAGGACTTGGGGGTCCCTTTTTCAAGCACATCTCTGGGTAGGGGTCCTGTCTTTTAGAAAAAGGCTGGGCACCTTTTTTGGAATGACCCCAAAACTTTGGGTCACCCCCAAACTGGCAGCACAATACAAACAGAAAAAACCTCCAAAGGTAGAAACATCCTGGATCCCACATGTTTTCTGGTAGTATTTGTTCAGCCTATGTTCAAGAAAAGTCTTAAGAAGCTTGGAGCAAGAAGTGATTTGCTCAGAAAACACATGCCTCGGGCTTGGGGGTGGTGGGAGAGGAGAAAAGGGATGAAGGAAACTGTCTTGCCATGAGCACTTTCTGGTTCCACCCCAACCATCCAGCTCTGGATGCTCCTCCCTCTTGAGCTCTGGGACCCTCTAAGCACTTATGGGAAGTGCCTCAGGAAAGAACCCCAAATAAACTGGTAACAGACCTCATTCAATTGGAGCCCTTGAACGACAAAAGAAAGGACCACCCAGCCCAGCAATGGAAGTATAAATTCTGTGAGCAAAGACATTATCGAACTTTCTCTGGGAACCCTTAGTTCTCCCCATCCTTACATCATGGGGCATAGAGAGAGGTTATGTTTACACCAATGTCCAGTCACTTCCTGGCTATATCCTCTAGGGCACTGTCTTAAAGGACTAATTTCTCCTGAGAGCCCAGATTTGGAAATTGTCCCATTTTGTGTCTTAGAAATTGCAGTGATCCCAGGAGATAGGACTGAAACTTATCTTGGTCAATAAAGGATTTACTAATCAAATGGACAAACACGGAATTTGCTAGTCAAATGAATGAGCTGGAAATGTCAGAGACAGATTCCTAGCAAATATCCAAAAGAAGCATCGTTTACAGACCCTGATGATTGACTTGGCTCAGCTGTTGTCCCTTCAGCGCTATTCCTACCAGTCCTGGTGGCCTTATGGGCCTTGATACGGCAGCTTGTCTAGAGGCTTTGAACCAATGCGGGCCTCCTCATAGGTGATCTACAAGTCATCAGGCCTGCCCTCAGCTGAGAAGCAGTTCCAGTCTGTGAGGAGATATATTGAAAGCCCACTACACAGTTCTAGAATCTTCCATGGCTCACTTGAGCCAGGCAGAAAGTGCTTCTCTGGAGGGCAGATGTTTCAGCCTGTGGGGAACTGTGGTGTCTGCTTCTCCCCACAGCAGCGCATTATATGTGCCACAGTGAGTCTCTGGTTCATTGCCCTGGACATGAGCTTGTAGGAGTCAAGGATTTTGAAAGCATAAAAGTCTTGTGTGTGGAAAAAAAAATTAAAAAGAAGAGAGAAAAGAAAAATGTCTGCTCAGAGGCAGGCAGGGGGGAGGCTGGGAGGGTGTCATCCGTGGCAGGAAATGTGCACTGGTGGGGAGAGTGTTTGACATTGACTGAAACTCGCTATGAACAACTTTGTAACCGGAAAGTTGCACCCCCACATGTACCCCACACACAAACCAAGGAAGGAAAGACTCACAGAGCCTGAGGCCAGAGAGATAGTATAGTGGGTAGGGTATTTGTCTTGCACACTACTGACCTGGATTCTATCCCTGGACCCAACATATGGATCCCTGAGCATGGCTAGAATTTTATAAATCTTATACTCTTTCCCCCCCCCCCCCCAAAAAAAAAGATCAAAACAAAAAAAAAAGACATGCAGGGCCTGAAATGTTTACTGTCTCCTTTTTCAGAGAAAGTTTGTTTACCCCAGGCATAAGCAACCCAAAGCCCTGTTTTGGATAGAATAGCTGCTAGGAAGGCTGTGTGGATTGACAGGGTCTCGTCAGGACAGAAATATGCACATTTGTGGGCCTGAGAGAGAATATAGTGGCTAAGGCACTTGCTTTGCATAGGGTTGGCTCTTTGGTTCATTCCCTGGCATCACATAGGAGTGAGCTCTGAACACTGCTGGATGTGGTCCAACACATTACGATTCAGTCGCATGCTCTGGCCTTGTTGGGGAGCTCCCAGAAGAGTTCACATGGGGTTCAGACAGGCTGAATTTTCAGCATAGCAGGAAAGGGCTGTGCCAAAAGGCCAGTTTTTAAAGGGCCAGGTAGAAGAAAGAAGCCTGAAGAGCTGGGAGAGTTGACTGTTGCCAACTGAAAGATCCAGACCTTTGAGCCAAGACGTCAGCTGATGGCCTAGATAGGAAATTAATGTTTAACCTGATTGCACCAGACAAGGAAAGAGTTAACAAAATTAACTTCCCAGACTGCTTTCCTTCTGGAGGCCTGGGGTGTGGATGTTGGACTTGTGACCCTTTGATATTTCTTTTTGTTTGGTTTTGGAACCACACGAAGCAGTGGCTCAGGAATCACTCCTGACCAGCCTTTCGGGGACCCAATGTCCTGACAGGGGTTGGACCTGGGTCGACTGCATGCAAGGCCAGCACCTTAAGCCCTGTTCAGTCCCTCTAACCCATGGTGGTCTATTTGTGATAGATGTTCAGTCCATTCTGGCTGATCTCAGGTTCTCCAGAGTCGAGGCTCTTTAAAAAGCTGAGGGCAGGTGGATGGGTGATCCCAGCTTGGTCCATCTTCACTGAGCTCAGTGATGTCCCCTGCTTCCCATGACTGTGTTAGGGATCATCCCTCTTCCTTGACCCATATGTACTCCTTACCTCTTAGGTGATAAAGGGTGTGCACTGGTGAAGAGAGTTGGACATTGTATTTGGGGCAAAAGGGAGGCCGCGAGGGACAGTCTCCTGGATGCCAGATGAGTTTTCATTTCCAAAGAGCTCCTGTTCCTGTGCTAAATATTCTGGGAAGTGGGGGTTGGGGGCCCTGAGGTGCATCTCCCTTTCTTCTTTGTGCTGTAGGAGGAGCTCACAAGGCTACCAGCCCTTCTGAGCCAGGCTCCTGTTTCTAGAAACTCAGGAGCAATAGGGGACAGGACTGCTCTTCCACACCCCTTGACAAACTGGGTCAAGTCAGGAGGGAAAGTGTGGGGTGACAAGCAACAGGATGCCCCCATTTATGAGGCTGTACATGTAGGATCTCTGGAGGAAGCACCTTGAGGCAGGAGGTTTTCCAGGCTGTGCAATGGTTTGAATGAGCAAGTGAGGGGGATGGAGAAGGGCTTGATACTGAGCGGGATCTTAAAAGTACTTTGTAGAGCGAGAGAGAGCAAAGTCTTATTTACTGCAGCAGTTGAAAATGGAGCTGTATGGGAGCCGGGAGGTGGCGCAGGAGGTAAGGTGCCTGCTTCCTTGCCTAGGACGGACCACGGTTCGATCCCCCGGTTCCCATATGGTCCCCCGTGCCTGCCAGGAGCGACTTCTGAGCGCATAGCCAGGAGTAACCCCTGAGCGTCACTGGGTGTGGCCCAAAAACCAAAAAAAAAAAAATGGAGCTGTGTGTTTGGCCTGATACTCCCCACCCCCAACACACACACACACACACACACACACACACACACACACACACACACAGATCATATAAAGCTCCTTATGATGCCCCATGATGCAGTTAGAGGGGACAGGAATGTCACATTGTCTTGGTGGGAATGATCTATTCTAGGATGGAGACACCCAGCTATGAACTGATCTTCAGTTAGGAAGGAACAGGACGCTTTTTTAGCCTCACAGGTGGGATAGGAGGATGGGGCAGAGAAAAAGGGGGGGCACATTTTCAGGAATTACAGGGTAAATAAAATGTCACCTGTGGTTGCTCACACCTTGAAGAGTCAGAAAAGGAAAAACACGGCTCACGACTCTGGAACTTGAATGGCCTTGTGGTGGGACAGAGCTGGGAGTGAGTGACAACATAGGTTATGGTGAAAGACAGGTGTTCATCCCTGTTAGAAATTCTGACTCTCAAATCATGGGTTCAAACCCTATTCCTGCCCAGTTGTTCATTCTGCCCAAACCTGCCCATGTCTTCGGTAGTCTTTTAACAGAAGTCAACATTGAGGATTGGTCATACCTGCTGCTTAGAAGGGCTGTGAGTAGTCAACAGAGCAAGTGACAGGCTTCCTTGTGGAATCCCTATGTGTCATGGAGACCACTTGGGAATTATAGTCACTGTATGGGCCCCACCCAGTCTAGTTCAGGGCTCCTGGCTCTGTGCTCAGAGTTTACTCCTAGCAGTGCTCTAGGGATATTTTGGGGGCAGCCACATGCCAGGCAAGCCATGTGCTCCTCCATGCAGTCTCTGAGCCCCAAACTGTTGTTATTTTATGCCAAAGAGTTGGACTATGGGAGCAAGAATGAGAAGTCTGGGTTTGGGAGGTGCAGGAGTGACACTGTGAGAAGAAACCATCTTCCCAGGGGCCTGTGCTCGGAGGATGGGTGTGATCTGAGATGGACAAGGCACCTTGGGGAATACCACAGGGGTTGGGGAGGCAGCAGGAAGGAATCTGAGCAAGACTCCCCGACAGTGCATAGCTGGAGAGCCTAGAGGCACCTAGCGAAACTGTTGTCATGGAAACCCAAGAAGGAGGGTTGGTTCCTAACCATGTCATCCCCTTCAGTTGTACCCAGAGTGGAGTGAACATGGGAGGGGAGGAGGGTGAGCAGGGCATAGGGAAGTTGTGTGCATGGTTCATGGGCACCAGGAAAAGAGCAAGGTGGCAAGGCAGCAATGGCAACCCTGTCTCCCTGTAACTTTGTTTTGTCTGGAGGCCACACTCGAAATGCTCCTGGATCACTCTTGGCTTTACATTCAGGAATTACTCCAGGGATATCAGGGATTGAACTGGGGTCAATCAAGTGCAAGATAGGAGCTTCCCACTATTATTTTCCCCAGCAGAGTATTTGTGAGGAGGCATACCTAGTGTCTCTCAGGGCTTATTCCTGGCTCTGCTCAGGAATCAATCCTGACAGGCTCAGAGGACCATAAAGGATGCTGGGAATCAAATTCAAGTCAGCAATGTACAAGGCAAAGCAAGCACCCTCCCTCCTGTACTATCTCTCTGGTCACCCAGAATATTTTAAAAGACCCAAAAGCCACCCATAAGGGGTCAAAATATGGAAATAGAAAGGCAGGGGTCATGTGCCCAAGAGAGAACTTGATGTAGAACACACAAGGGAGGAAGGGAAGGTGAAAAGGATCCTAGATTAAAGGGATATGGACATGTTTCTTGGGGGGGAGGGGCGGAGCCTGCAATCATGTTGCCTCAATACAGATATGTATATACAATTTTGGGTATTTTTAGGGGGGCATATCCTAATGTGCTTAGGGATCACTCCTGGCAGAGCTCTTGGGACCATATGCAAAGCAAGTACCAGCATTGGACCCAGGTTGGCCTCATGCAAGGCCATCCCATGACCTCTGTGCACTCTCTCCGGCCCATGGAAATGCTGTAAATGCTTCTTGAGCCATCAGCATCCACCTTTTTCCTTTTCACAGACTCAGGTTTCTTATCCATAATGCATTCTAAGCACTGTGAAGCAAGTAACTTGAGGAGTTTGGAGTTTCTAAGGCCTTATGTGAAAGAGCCCTTCCAGAAATGCGTCTTCCAGAAAACACACCTGGGATTCCCCCTCCCCAAAACCTACTCATTCCCATGAGGCTGAGGGACAGGTACATTGAAGTGAAGGAAGCAGGCAGTTGCCCTTAAATTCTTTGCAAAATGCCCATGAAATAAACGAGTAGGACGTCAATCTTTCTTTCCTGAGTGGGTCCAAATCCATGTAGGTGAACTCGCCTCCCTCCCAGTGTCTGATTCTTTGGAAAATCCTTCGTCTGTTAGTGTCTTTCTAAGAACTGACTCGTGTCTATAAATATCCCATCGCAGGTTCTCTTCCTATTTGGACACCAGGAATAAACAAATCAAGTGCTTTTAGCACCATGCGGGGCTTCTAGATCAGGCGATGTTTATATGAGCTCAGAGGAGAGCATGGGAGGTAATTCCCGGAGATCAGGGGCCAGTTTGCAAGGAGCAGGGCAAGAGCAGATAAGCAGGGAATGGTGGTGTTAGGACCTTGGGGTTCATTGTCCGAGGGTGAGGCAGGCTCAGAGACTATTTTTCCTATTCTTTCCAGCATAGCAAAACTTCTCAGGTCAAGGGCCATTGGGTTCCTTGGTTGTTTACCCCCCCCCCCCAAACTTGCCATGTCATGGCAAACTCACTGAGCAGTAGGGTTAAACTGGTTTTTGATTGTCCACCATGTCCAGTCAAGCTTTCTGTCATGCGACATTCACGGAGAGCCCTTTGGAAAGGAAACAGGTGGTCTGAGAACTTGGTTGCATCAACTTGGATCCTCCATGGATAGTCCTTGTTGGGGTCTTCCTGGAACCCAGGCCCAGGGGAGAAGGGCTCAAGGCGCTATGGAAGGTGAGGCTGAGGCCTGAAGTCGGGAGTCGCAGGCCTGTCTTGGTGTGTTGGGTTTGGGGCAGGGGTCTTAGTGCAGAAAGTGTGAGATAGGGCTGGTATGGCTCAAGGGGAATGTCCTGTACCCCTCTAGAGCAAGTTAGGAGCTACATCCCTTACTCACAAGGTGCAGAAGTGTTGACTCTGTCCCAGGGGGGCACCCACCTTTTCTATCTGGCCTTTGAGGTTTGTGGCAGGCAGGAACTCATCTTGTCAGTACAGATGTGAACCATTGTTTCAGCAAGAAAATAATTTTCTTCCAGCCTTTCTGGAGAGTGACAGAGAACTTCGAGTGTGTGTGTGTGTGTGTGTGTGTGTGTAAAGTGACAGAGAACTTCGGTGTGTGTGTGTGTGTGTGTGTGTGTGTAAAGTGACAGAGAACTTCGGTGTGTGTGTGTGTGTATGTGTGTGTCCATCTGTCTGTCTGTCTGTTCCCAAGGTCCTGTTAAGCACAGGCAGAAAGGAAGTCAGTGTGGCCCATAAAGCCCAACGAGAGCTTGGCCTGTGTCTGAATGACTGGCCCCATCCCAGGAACCCCAGTATTAGCACAGTAACCCTCTGCCTTAGGGACCCTGGGTGTATCTCACGGACTACCAGGCGCCCATTCTAGGCTGGAGAGTCTGGAATCCTTTGTTCTCCCTCACTTTCAAAACCTTCTTTGCCTGTAAGACATCCATTCAGAGAGATCAGCGAGTAGCTATTGAGAACACAGGGATGGTGACGAAGGAGATGGAGAGCTGACGGGAGGGAAATATGAGGTAAAAGGAAGTTACACACACCCACACCCACACAGACACACAGACATACTCAGGCACTGTTCAGATTGTTGCCTGGAAACTGCAGATGGAAAAGCTCCTGCTGCCTCTCAGCTGAGGGAGAGACGGGCCTGTCACACGGTTCTTCTCAGGTTCCCTCCTCAGGTGCCTGTCACTGTGCTCTTGTCTGAGCTGAGCTGAACACATGAACTCAAGCCCCTCCAGCCTGTGAAGATGGGGTGTCCCTGGGATGTAGCTGTCCCTGTGTCCCTTTCTCTGCAGGCCCTGGTGTGCCTCATGGTCTCGGGCCTGAAACCCAGCACTGAGGGAACTTTGGAGGTCTGGGTAGAGGTGGGGTTCCGGGGAGGCCTAGGACTGTGAGCTGAGGTTGCAGACGTCTCCTGGAGGCTGCCCTAGTGCTGGGGGAGCCCTGTGTCCCCTGTGTCCTCCCTGGGCCTGACTCCTCCTCCTGGCACAAGGAAAACGCTGTTCCCTAGGGTGACACCCACTTTCCCTTTCTCTTTAAAGTCTGCTTCTGTACTAAAAATGAACCAGGCCCCATCTGTTTGCCGGTCTCTTGTTTATTTTTTGTTTAAAAAAAACTTAGAAAAAAATGTTTATTTTTGTGTGGTTTCATGCCACATGACAATAGGAAGAAGTTGCGTCTCCCAGGTGGTTGATTTGTGGACTCCTCCCCTCAGAGGTGAACAGCTCAAGGGGGACCTGTGGGGACCCAGGCAGCACCTTCACATCTGGACTGTTGAAGAAGATGGAGGCAGGTGCTTTTTCCTGGTGGAGAGGTGTGTGTGTGTGTGTGTGTGTGTGTGTGTCTATAAATCTGTGTGAGAGTCTGCATGTGCATTTGTGTGTGCCCAGTACCTATATCTGTGTGATGGTCAGTAGGTATGCTTGTGTGTGAGTCAGGTAAGCATGCACAAGTGAATTTAAGAGCCTGTGTGACTCAGTATGTGTGTCTGTGTCTATGTGTGAGAACCTGTGTGAAAGCACCTGTGAGTCTGTGTTTATGAATTAGTGTGTAAGTCTATGTATGTGTGTAACGAATATATACGCAAGTATATATTCAGGGTATATGTCTGGGAATATGAATTTCTGTGCGGTTGTGTCAGTGTGTTTATGTGAATCTGAGTATATGTCAGTGCATGTGAAGAAGTCTCCTTAGCTCTGGGCGCTGGGCCATCTGTGTTGCAGCTCGGCTATCTCAACACCCATGGTGGGTGGACAGACAGAGGAATCAGCAGGCTGCACTCAGGTGCTAATCACTTTGCAGTGCCCTGCCAGGTGGGAGGACCTTTGCAGGTCTTGTTGCCTATATGTTCCTGTCTCCCACCCCCTCTGTGCTTTCAATCTCCCAAGAAGCTGCCCCTTGTGTATTCAGGCACTAAAGGTCCCACAGGTATGGCCATGCCTTCCTCTTCTCTTGTTTTCCTGGGCTGCCCGCCTGGGTCTCGGGGCGCTCCCCTGGGCTCCTTCCTCATGGTCCCTTCCTATTCTGAGTTTTTCTGGCTTCTCTATACAGGGAGCCACATCACCTCCTCCTGTACCCTATAGGAACTGGCCTCGGAGCCACTTCCTCCCAGGAAGAAGGGGCCTGAGCTGGGCAGGGGATGGGGATGGCTGGGACTGGAACTTAGCTTGGGGCAGGAGGAATTAGACTCTGTTCAAGCTCATTGAATGGGTTCAGTGTCCTGGCTGGAGGTGGGCGTCTGGGTTACCGTAAGTGACATTGTGGCATGTTGGGAAGATGCCAGGAAAGCTGCTTGGCTGCCTGCTCCTTAAACCTGGGACTAGTCCTGGGTTGGCTGCCAATGGGGACAGTGGAGGTCAGCTCAGGCAGAAGGGAGCACAGCAGGGAGATGGGGGTGGTGTGTGTGTACTGGTCACATCTTGACATTAGGGGCCGAAGAGATAGCATGGAGGTAGGGCGTTTGCCTTGCATCCAGAAGAATGGGTGGTTCGAATCCTGGCATCCCATATGATCCCCTAAGCCTGCCAGGAGCAATTTCTGAGCACTGCTGGATGTGACCCAAAAACAAGCAAACAAACAAAAAAAAATAAAACAAAAAAGAAACCATCTTGACATTCCAGATTAATAAGCACCATGGAGGAGGCAGGGAACAGGGGTCCCTTCCTGCTGATCCAAGAATCTAGACTCAAATGGGCTTATGAGGCTAATGGGAGCTCGCCACTACAGAACCCACAGCCAGCCTGTTCCCTCCTGCATGAGGAATTCATGCTGTGACATCCCCATAGGTCCCAAGCTGGTACCAACTCCACAGTCTCAAATACTGGCTGACCTGAGGCTCCATTCTCTAAGTCACCCAGTAATGTGGCCGAGTTTCCTGGATGCACCAAAAGTTGAGTCAATGGGACCTGCTTTGGATGTTGTGGATGGAGCCACATCTCATCCGATCTCATCCTGTCTCAGAGAACCTGTGTGCCCCCATGTTGGTGTTCATGGGACAGGCTGACAACCTCTGGTGGCATCATGTACCCTGAAGGCAGGGGTCCCCACATTGGGGGGGATATATTGAGGGCCCCAAGGTGCCTTTACCTCAGGAACTGCAGGGCTACACCATAGTGCTGGTGGAGAGGGCCCACTGGGCTTCTCTTGGAGGAGGTGGGCGTTGCGGGGGCTTGGCATGTGGGGAGGCCTTTTGGCAGTGAACTCGGGAAGGGGGGTTCCCCCTTGCTGTCTGCATGTGTGGGAGTTTAATTTTAGTGTGGATCTGGGGTTATTTGTTGAAAGCTGCTCCCCCCTCACCACCCCTGTGTGCACCTGGCGTGGAGAGGAGGCCATGCAGCGTGGAAAAAAGGCAGAATGGAACCTCCCCCTGCTGCCGCAGCTGAGCTGCAGAGTGTGCAAAGGCTCCTGGGTCCTCGCAGACCTCAGGTGCCTCTCCCCTCCCTACTGGTACCCTGCTCTCTCATGAGCCCTTCACCCCACATGAGGCCTCAACTCCACCCTGCCTCCTTCATGGGCCTTGGATACTCTGTCCCGACTTAATGCACAACTTTCTACATGTCACCCCTGCATCACGACTTTCCATACCCCACCTTATTTTATAACTCTCCACACCAACCCCCTGCTTCATAACCCCACACACCACACCCCTACCTCATAATCCCTCCACATTCCACTCCTGTGGCATGACCCTCTATACCCCAACTCTACTTCATAACCCTCTACACCTTACCTCCTTGTCTCACTCTTGGACCCTGCATACCCTGTCTTTTTTTTGGGGGGGTCCACACCCGGCAGTACTCAGGGGTTACTCCTAGCTCCATGCTCAGAAATTTCTCCTGGCAGGCACGGGGGACCATATGGGGCACCGGGATTCGAACCGATGACCTTTTGCATGAAAGGCAAATGCCCTACCTCCATGCTATCTCCAGGGCCCCCACACCCTGTCTTGCTCTCACTCACAATCCTCCTTACTCTATCAACCCCTGCTTTATCCATGGGCACTGCACACTCTGCCTCTACCTTCCATGCAACCCTCTACAACCCATTTCTGCCTCACAACACAACCCTCCATGCCCTACTTCACAACTCTCCACATCTTACCCCTGCCTCTCTCATGGCCCCCAACACCCTACCCCTACACCACTCATACTCTTCCGCAGTCTGCTCTGCCTTCTCTGTTGTACCCTTGGCACAGAAGTTTGCATGCCCTTGGTTGCTACACCCCCAGTGCTGGTGGGGACCGGTGAAGGGCCCCATTACTGCCTTCCCTTCAGATGGCATGCCCTGTGGTTTGGTCCCGCAGTCCCTGGAGAAATGTCATCAATCCTAAAGCTTTGCAGCTCAGTGGAAGCTGATAGTGGCCTCTGGAAATTGAGCTTCCAGCAATGTTGTGCAGAACACCATGGTCCCCATCACATCCCTGCTGTGGACCATGAAGTACAAATTGGGAGTGTACATCCTCACCAACAGTATTACTCTCAGAATCCCTGCATCTCTGAGCTACCCTCTAACTCAAAAAGGTGTTACACAAAAATTCAAATTTCTAGGGCCATACATACATTAGGAACAGATTGTTTATATGATAACAAAAGTCTATTTTTTATATGATGTGTCTTTCCATTTGCCCAAAATTAACCAGCCCCCCCCACACACACATACAAAAAAAAGAAAAATCCTGGCAACAGCAAGAATCACTTAAAGCTGTAGGTAAAACATATAACTTTACCTCTGCAACATATGGGATTTCTCTGTGGCCAGAGATTCTGACCGCGAAGAAATTCCCGCCGACTCTAGCATTTGAACTTACCATGTCTGTACATTTTGCTCAGTGCTTGGAGGAGTGGATTGCATCAGTGTGGTCCTCTGTGAAGAGGGTCATGCAGCTCTCAGAAGCCATGAACCCCACAAATTGCTGCACATGCTTAAAAGAAAGCAATGAGGAGGACCCATGGCTACAGTTTCCTGAGAACCTTTGAAAGGCTCCGCCATTGGACAGCATCACGACAAACTCTCATAACCCCCCCCCCCCACTTGCCTTCTCGCTGTCCTCCACCCCTCCCTGCATCCCTGAGTGCTAAGGCCTGCAGGAGAAGATGGCTGGAGGGAAAATAGTCGAAGAAAAGCCAGTATGCTGGGGCCAGAGAGATAGCATGGAGGCAAGGCATTTTCCTTGCAGCAAAAGGATGGTGATTCGATTCCCAGCATCTCATATGATCCCCTGAGCCTGCCAGGAGCGATTTCTGAGCTTAGAGTCAGGAGTAACCCCTGAGCGCTGCTGGGTGAGCCCCAAAAACATAAAACAAAAACAAAACAAACAAACAAAAAAAGCAAGTATGCTGGCCAAGTCTAGGGAGTGGGACAAGAGATTGGCTTTTGGATGGGGTTGCACTCTTAGGACCTTCTACCTACATTACAGATATAGCACTGGTGGCAAAAGTCAGGGTGGTGTAGTCCCTTACTGGCACTAGTTCCTAAAACTGCACTTGCCATGAGGGGCACC